>JACEFZ010013924.1:292500-453577 GCA_014155875.1 Cepaea nemoralis | reverse complement strand
TCTTAAAGTGATGATATATGTTATGTTAGCCACCATTTTCTTACAAGTGATGATATGTTATGTTAGCCCCATTATTTTACAAGTGATGATATATGTTATGTTAGCCACCATTTTTTCAAGTGATGATATATGTTATGTTAGCCACCATTATTCTTACAAGTGATGATATATGTTATGTTAGCCACCATTTCTTACAAGTGATGATATATGTTATGTTAGCCACCATATTCTTACAAGTGATGATATATGTTATGTTACCACCAAATTTTTCAAGTGATGTATATTTTTACCCCCATATTTTCAAGTGATGAATATGTTATGTAGCCACCTTTTTTTCAAGTGATGAATATGTTATTTACACCATTTTTTAATTTTGTTATTATGTTACCCCCAAAATTCTTAAAGTTTATATTGTTATTTACCCCCATTTTTTTAAATGTATTTTGTTAGCCACCATTATTTTAAATGTATTTTGTTAGCCACCATTATTTTAAATGTATTTTGTTACCACATTTTTTAAAATGATATTGTTATGTTAGCATCTTAGTATATATATGTTTGTTAGCCACCATTTCAAATTATATTGTTAGTTAGCCACCATCATTTTCAAGTGATGATTTGTTATTTTCCCCAAAATTTTTCTAAATTTTATTTTATGTTAGCCACCTTATTCTTACAATGTTATTGTTATGTTAGCCACCATTATTCTTAAATGATGATATATTTATGTTAGCCACCATTATTCTTACAAGTATGATATATGTTATGTTAGCCACCTTATTCTTAAAGTATGATATATGTTATTTGCCACCCTATTTTAAATGATGATATATGTTATGTACCACCCTTATTTTAAATGATGATATATGTTATGTACCACCTCATTTTAAATGATGATATATGTTATGTACCACCCTCATTTTAAATGATGATATATGTTATGTACCACATTATTTTAAATGATGATATATGTTAACCACCAAATATTTATTTTTATGTTATGTTACCACATTTTTAAATGATATATATGTTATGTTACCACCATTATTCTTAAATGTATATTTATGTTAGCCCCATATTCTTAAAGTGAGATATATTTATGTTACCATTATTTTACAAGTGATGATAATATGTTTGTTAGCCACCCTTATTTTAAAGTATATATTGTTTGTTACCAATTATTCTTAAAGTATTATATGTTATGTTACCACATTATTAAGTGATGATATATTATATTAATTTTTTACCCCCTATTTAAATGTTAAATGTTATGTTAACCCCTTATTCTTAAATTGATAATGTTTGTTAGCCACCATATTCTTAAATAATATATGTTATGTTACCCCTTTTTTAAAATGATATTTATGTTACCCCTTTCTTACAAGTGATGATATATGTTATGTTAGCCACCATCATTCTTACAAGTGATGATATATGATATGTTAGCCACCATTATTCTTACAAGTGATGATATATGTTATGTTAGCCACATCATTCTACAAGTGATGATATATGTTATGTTAGCCACCTTCATTTCGTACAAGGTGATGATATATTGATATGTTAGCCACCATCATTCTTACAAGTGGATGATATATGATTTATGTTTAGCCCCCATCATTCTTACAAGTGTATGAATATGATATGTTGAGCCACCATTATTCTGACAAGTGATGATATATAGATATGTTAGCCACCATTATTCTTACAAGTGATGATATATGTTATGTAGCCACCATCATTCTTACAATGTGATGAGATATGTTATGGGTTCGCACACATCAATCTTACAAGTGAGATATATGTTATGTTAGCACGACCATCTATTCTTACGAAGTGATTGGATAATGTTATGTTAGCCACCATCATTCTTACAGTGATGATTATATGTTATGGTTAGCCACCATCATTCTTACAATGTGATGATATATGTTATGTTAGCCACCATTATTCTTACAAGTGATGATATATGTTATGTTAGCCCACCATTATTCTACAAGTGATGATATATGTTATGTTAGCCACCATTATTTCTTACATGTGATGATATATGTTATGTTAGCCACCATTATTCTTACAAGTGATGATATATGTTATGTTAGCCACCATCATTCTTACAATGTGATGATATCTGTTATGTTAGCCACCATTTCATTCTTACAGTGATGATATAGTTATGTAGCCACCTTATTCTTACAAGTGATGATATATAGTTATGTTAGCCACCATTATTCTTACAAGTGATGATATATGTTATGTTAGCCACCATTATTCTTACAATGTGATGATATATGTTATGTTAGCCACATTCATTTCTTACATGTGATGCTATATGTATGTTAGTCACACCATTCATTCTACAAGTGAGGAATATGATATGTTAGCCACCATTATTCTTACATGTGATGATATATGTTATGTTAGCCACCATCATTCTTACAAGTGATGATATATATGATATGATATGTTAGCCACCATCATTCTTACAAGTGATGATATATATGATATGATATGTTAGCCACCATCATTCTTACAAGTGATGATATATGATTATGTAGCCACCATTATTCTTACAAGTGATGATATTATGTTATATGTTAGCCACCATCATGTCTTACAGTGATGATATATGTTATGTTAGCCACCATTCATTCTTACAAGGTGATGATATAGTTATGTTAGCCACCAGTCATTCTTACAAGTGTGATGATATATGTTATGTTAGCCACCATTATTCTTACAAGTGATGGATATATGTTATGTTAGCCACCATCATTCTTACAATGTGATGATATATGTTATGTTAGCCACCATCATTCTTACAAGGTGATGATATTTTATGTTAGCACCATCATTCTTACATGTGATGATATATGTTTGTTAGCCACATTATTCTTACAGTGATGATCTATGTTATGTTAGCCACCGTCATTCTTACAGTGATGATATATGTTATGTTAGCCACCATTATTCTTACATGTGATGATATATGGTTATGTTAGCCACCATTATTCTTACATGGATGATATATGTATGTTAGCCACCATTATTCTTACAATGTGATATATATGTTATTTAGCCACCAGTCATTCTTACATGTGATGATATATGTTATGTTAGCCACCATTATTCTTACAAGTGATTATGTTATGTTAGCCAACATTATTCTTACAAGTGATGATATATGTTATGTTAGCCACCATCATTCTTACAAGTGATGATATATGTTATGTTAGCCACCATCATTCTTACAAGTGATGATATATGTTATGTTAGCCAACATTATTCTTACATGTGATGATATATGTTATGTTAGCCACCATTATTCTTACAAGTGATGATATATGTTATGTTAGCCACCATTATTCTTACAAGTGATGATATATGTTATGTTATGTTAGCCACCATTATTCTTACAAGTGATGATATATGTTATGTTAGCCACCATTATTCTTACATGTGATGATATATGTATATGTTAGCCACCATTATTCTTACAAGTGATGATATATGTTATGTTAGCCACCATTATTCTTACAAGTGATGATATATGTTATGTTAGCCACCATTATTCTTACAAGTGATGATATATGTTATGTTAGCCACCATCATTCTTACAAGTGATGATATATGTTATGTTAGCCACCATTATTCTTACAAGTGATGATATATGTTATGTTAGCCACCATCATTCTTACAAGTGATGATATATGTTATGTTAGCCACCATTATTCTTACATGTGATGATATATGTTATGTTAGCCACCATCATTCTTACAAGTGATGATATATGTTATGTTAGCCACCATTATTCTTACAAGTGATGATATATGTTATGTTAGCCACCATTATTCTTACAAGTGATGATATATGTATATGTTAGCCACCATTATTCTTACAAGTGATGATATATGTTATGTTAGCCACCATTATTCTTACAAGTGATGATATATGTTATGTTAGCCACCATCATTCTTACAAGTGATGATATATGTTATGTTAGCCACCATCATTCTTACATGTGATGATATATGTTATGTTAGCCACCATTATTCTTACAAGTGATGATATATGTTATGTTAGCCACCATTATTCTTACAAGTGATGATATATGTTATGTTAGCCACCATTATTCTTACAAGTGATGATATATGTTATGTTAGCCACCATTATTCTTACAAGTGATGATATATGTTATGTTAGCCACCATCATTCTTACAAGTGATGATATATGTTATGTTAGCCACCATCATTCTTACAAGTGATGATATATGTTATGTTAGCCACCATTATTCTTACAAGTGATGATATATGTTATGTTAGCCACCATTATTCTTACAAGTGATGATATATGTTATGTTAGCCACCATTATTCTTACAAGTGATGATATATGTTATGTTAGCCACCATCATTCTTACAAGTGATGATATATGTTATGTTAGCCACCATCATTCCAAGTAGTTACTGTTATTTTCAGAACCAACTTCTAGATATGGCGTCCTTGGAAGAAGAGATGGCGTCATTGGAAGAAAAAATGGCATCACTGGAAGATGAGATGGCATTAGTGGAAGGTGAGATGGCATCAGAGGAAGAGAAGATTGCAGCACTAGGAGATAGGATGGCATCAATGGAAGAAAAGAGATCATCAATGTAGGCTGAGATGGCGTCAATGAACGAAGAGATAAAGAAAATTCATGAAGTAAGTAACAGTGTCATGTTGCTACGAGTGCTTTGATACCCACTTCAGTCTCATCTAACACCAAATGAAAGTCGTAAACTGATTAGAGAAAGTATGATGACATAAACAGTCAAAAATTTGTGGACACACTATGAAATGAGTGTGTGTGTGTGTGTTTGATACATTCTGGCTTTACCCAGGATTGCAGAATCTCAAACCTTTAGTGTGTATGTGATACATTCCGGCTTTACCCATGATTGCAGAGTCTCAAACCTTTAGTGTGTATGTGATACATTCTGGCTTTACCCACGATTGCAGAGTCTCAAACCTTACGCTGCAGACTAAGTCATATCTCCGAGTGACCACAGACACGCGGGAACACACACTGCATGAAGCCCTGGACACAGGGCCACAGGCTGATTAGAGCAATATCATGGGTGTCTCAGAGAGAGGACAGTCAGATAAGTGTGCATGCTTGAGAACATTTGGAGGGAGGGGGGGAATGGGTCAGAGTTCCAGAAGTCAGACCTGTGCAGGGTTGTAATGACATTGGACCGGGCGTGCAGGGATTGGCCGGCTGGCTGCGCTGAATGGGAGTTGCAACAATTGATCGGCGACCATTTGTGCCCAAGCAATGTAATCATCTATACGGACAGCTCAGTGCTAAGAGGTAGAAGTGCCAGTGGGTTCATAGCGAAGGTTAAGGACTGTGTTTGGTGTGGACGGGAAGGATTTAAGACGATGAGGACAATAACAGACTGATTACACCGTGTCAAGGACACAGGTCCAGTCCATTCATCTGCTCAATCACACTAGCCACTACGTTTCAGCGTTGCCGAACTTTACCAAAGAAGTACTTGCGACGATTTTCGTTTTCTTGTTATTGTGTCCTCCATTTAAGGATATATAGAGTACCTGTGACATTAAATTCCCTGATTATTTCAAGATCGCATTAAAACAGAAACCGACTACCGAGTAGTCTAGTTCCCTCCATTGTCTACGAATGTTTACATCTTGGCTTCTCAAATTTTTCGTCTAACAAGATAAAGAAACTGTCTTTTTAAGATGCAAGTAGACTCGTAAATTCCATTTTATATAGACTTTTGGCATTGATTTAGTATAAATAAATAAATTGAGCATCCATTTGTACGCGTACTGTGCAATTTTTGACTATTTAGGTGGTAGGTAACACCCCAAACTCAAATTATGAAGACTGCATGCTATGATGCTGTAATGGGATATTTCAATGGCAGGAAATAGCAGTTTTCCGTGTCAATCCAGCGATGATCATGTAATATTCTTATGGACTATTTAGAGCGATGGCAATGATAATGAATGCATGTTTGCATTCAACCCATTGTAGTATTTATATGTGAATTGTCATCACTCTACATGGCCGGTAACATGTACATTTTGGTAATTTTTTATCACGACCTCCCTCAGAATCTACCTGCCCCGGCAAACAGCAGACATGGCGTGGAGACTGATGTCATCTCAGCGTGGGTGTGAGTGCATATACAATAGTGTGTATGTGTATATATATATATACACACACACACGCATATATATATATACATACACACACACAATATTTGTTTTCTTTCTGAACGACAGGCTCCCATACGAGTACGTTATAACACAACGCGACACGGTCTGCTGCACAAATCGGTCGCAGCTGAGCTTCAAACGTGTGCTACTCGGCTCACGAACCGCATTTGCAAGCCTTTGGCCATGGAGACCTATATATATATATAAAACATAGTGGTGCTGGTTTTTTTTTTGGTTTTTTTGTTGAAAAAAACTACTGATTATAAGATTTGCCTAGGAGTCACGAACAGCCAAAATTGCTGCGGTTGACTGCTACGTGCAGTGAAGGACATGCAACTAAAAGATATGTGGACTAAATAACTCATGGTTTTGTTATTTACTTTTTCTAAAGTGCATGATTTGGCATTTTATAAAAGTTGAAAGTCACCATTAAATCTTAAGGCTTATTACATTATTCACAATTTTTATTATTACATGGCAGTCGTGGTGCATATTTTTGCATTTGCATAAATGTGCCACATTATTAAAATGGCTTGAGGAGGAGGAAGAAGGAGTAGGCGGAGGAGGGGTTGGAGTGGAGGAAGAGGGAGATTAAGGTTTTCATTTGAATTTTGCGTTCTAACAGTGGCCCTCAAAATAACAACACAAGTTATCTCCCTTAGTGAGAAAAATACCAAGAGCAGTTATCTGCCCTTAGGTAATGTATTTTGGTCACACTTTTCCAAAGGGGATTTAGACAATTTCCTTCTTTGCCTTTGTTACATCATAAACTGAACCACAAACATTAATATCTCAGCTTAGAATTGACCCACAGACTTGAATAAGGTATCGTTGGATTTGTTTTTTCAAGAGGTATCCAAATATGCAGCTTATATAATTAAAAAGAAATTTAGAAAATGTTACTAAAGTAGCTAAATCACACAGTAAATGTTACACGCACATGCTCACACAATTATACTGACAGTCACAATCATATAGTAACACCCATGATCACATGACCAGCCTGTCCCACACGCAAGGATGCCTGAAGACATTTCACAAAATAACCATTCTGTCTGTAGTCTCAACAGATGAGAAACAAGGTGCAGCAAGACACTAGAGAAAGGGAGAACTCTATTAAAGCAAAGATAGCGAAAAAACAAGAAGAATTCCTGGACTGTCTCTGGCAGTCAATTGAGTCTAGGATAAAGGAGGACTATCCAGAGATCATGGAAATTATGGTATGTTCCTATTGAAGTAAATCATGTTAATAATTTGGATGGTTTTGTATTTTGTAGGAGTTTTGTCTCTAGGCTAGAGATAAAGGGCACTTGCGATAGCACTCACCACTTTGTGTAAACATTTATTTGCTTACATCAGAATGAGTGCCAGATCAGATATTCTGACCATTCAGGCCTGCCAGGGATTGGGGTGAATATGGGGAAAGCTGTTTTGAATTCCGGGGCAATATTGGTGTGGTGTAGTCTTGAAATGTTCACGGCAAATTTTACCCCATGAACGTCATAATTCATCAATAAATGCAGCTGTTTAGGATTGTTTCCACAGTTATAGTTTAAATGTCTGGCCTGGGGAGTCAAAAACTGGAGTCCAAGAACAGGATTGAAAAGAAAAAAGTAGAGAAATTCAAGCTGCATGCAGCAAGAAAAACCTAAATGGAATAACTTGAGTGGGTTGGGAGGATGAGGCATTGGATAGATTCTGAAAACAACACAGAGAAATGCAGAAAATATCAGCCTACCACATTGGGGACATAATGTATGGGTCACGGCAACCCATGACAATGGACAAGGAGAAAGGGGAAGCAAGTCTTCCTGGGCTGATGTGTATAACACAGACAGATAAAAATGATGGAGGCAGTTAGAGAGCAGTCTTCCTGGGCAGATGTGTATAACACAGACAGGTAAAAATGATGGAGGCAGTTAGAGGGCAGTCTTCCTGGGCAGATTTGTATAACACAGACAGATAAAAATGATGGAGGCAGTTAGAGAGCAGCTGGCAGTTTTCATCAAATGGCAGCTGTGGGGATGTTGTACAGGTAGAAGATATAATATATGTATTGAAAACATCAAAGGATATTTTGCTAGGACCTCATGGCGTCAGGTATGCAAATAGTACGGGAGTTGCCAGAGACTGTAAACAGTGATCAACTCGTGTATAGAAATGGGTAGTGTTGTTCAAGGTCTCACATAAATGGCAAAAATATTAACAGAGAGACTAGGCTGAGATACCTGTAGGGATCATATGAAAGGAGTTTTAAGAAGGGAATTAGTGCGCTGAAGATTTTGGCAGCAGTGGACATGGAGCAAATAATGTTGTTCATACTCTACCAACATCTGATTCTCTGTGGTTATGAATTGGGACTGCTCATAGTAAAAGATTTGGCTGATGAACGAGAGTGCATACAGAACGAAGTTATGCAGGTGATCCCGGGATGCACGAGGGACCCGCCGGGTAGTGTGTATGTGATACATTCTGGCTTTACCCAGGATTGCAGAGTCTCAAACCTTTAGTGTGTATGTGTTACATACTGGCTTTACCCACGAATGCAGAGTCTCTAACCTTTAGTGTGTATGTGTTATATTCTGACTTTACCCAGGATTGCAGAGTCTCAAACCTTTAGTGTGTATGTGATATATTCTGGCTTTACCCAGGATTGCAGAGTCTCAAACCTTATGCTGCAGGCTAAGTCATATCTCACGCGGAACACACACTGCATGAAGCCCTGGATACAGGGCCACAGGTTGATTAGAGCAATATCATGGGTGTCTCAGAGAGAGGACAGTCAGAGAAGTGTGCATGCTTGAGAACATTTGGAGGGGGTGGGGGGGGGGGAGTGGGTCAGAGTTCCAGAAGTTAGACCTGTGCAAGGTTGTAATGACATTGGACCTGGCGTGCAGGGATTGGCCGGCAGACTGCGCTGAATGGGAGCTGCAACAATTGATCAGCGACCATTTGTGCCCAAGCGATGTAACCATCTACATGACAGCTCAGTGCTAAGAGGTAGATGTGCCAGTGGGTTCATAGCGAAGGTTAAGGACTGTGTTTGGTGTGGACGGGAAGGGTTTAAGATGATGAGCGCAAAAACAGACCGATTACACCGTGTCAGGGACACAGGTCCAGTCCATTCATCTGCTCAATCACACAGTAAATGTCACACGCACATGCTCACGACAATTATACTGACAGTCACAATCATACAGTAACACCCATGATCACATGACCAGCCTGTCCCACACGCAAGCATGCCTGAAGACATTTCACAAAATAACCATTCTGTCTGTATTCTCAACAGATGAGAGACAAGGTGCAGCAAGACACTAATGAAAGGGAGAATTCTACAAAAGCAAAGATGGAGAAAGAACAAGAAGAATTCCTGGACTTTCTCTGGCAGTCAATTGAGTCTAAGATAAAGGAGGATTTTCCAAAGATCATGGAAATTATGGTATGTTCCTGTTGAAGTAAATCATGTTAATAATTTGGATGGTTTTGTATTTTGTAGGAGTTTTGTCTCCAGGCTAGAGATAAAGGGCACTTGCGATAGCACTCACCACTTTGTGTAAACATTTTTTTGTTTAAATCAGAGTGAGTGCCAGATCAGATATTCTGACCACTCAGGCCTGCCAGGGATTGGGGTGAATATGGGGAAAGCAGTGTGTTCCGGGGCAATATTGGTGTGGTGTAGTCTTGAAATGTTCACGGCAAATTTTACCCCATGACCGTCATAATTCATCAATATATGCAGCTGTTTAGGATTGTTTCCACAGTTATAGTTTAAATGTCTGGCCTGGGGAGTCAAAAACTGGAGTCCAAGAACAAGGCTGAAAAGAAGAAAGTAGAGAAATTCAAGCTTCATGCAGCAAGAAAAACCTAAATGGAATAACTTGAGTGGGTTGGGAGGATGAGACATTGGATAGATTCTGAAAACGACACAGAGAAATGCAGAAAATATCAGCCTACCACATTGGGGACATAATGTATGGGTAATGGTAGCTACTACGTTATCTGTTAACAACATTGCCGGAGATAATTCTTACGGCGATTTCCGCTTTCTTGTTATTGTACCCCGATGTTAAGGACATATAGCGTACTCGTGATGTTAAATTTCCGATTATTTCAAGTTCGCGTTAAAAAAGGGACCAATTACATTATATAGTTTTTCCCTCCTCGGTTTACGTGTGTACATCTCGTGTTTCTGAAATTCGTTTCTCACACAGAGATACAGAGTGACCTTTTCAGACGTAAGTATACCCACAAATCACGTTTTATGTAGATGTAATAGTTTGTTCTAATGTGTATTATTAGATGTATCGTCCATTTTTATGTAAATCTTGTCATTTTCGACTAAAGTCGGGAGGCAAATCCCAAACGAAAATGATGAAAATTGCATGCTCTGATGTGATATTTCAATGGCCGGAAATAGCCGTTTCCTTGTCAGCGATGACTATTTAATATTGTTATGGAATATTCACAGCGATTTGAATGCCAATGAATGCATTATTGCATTCAACGTCAAATTTAGTATTTGTGTATATATTTTCATCACTCTGCATATCATTGATAATTTTTAATCTTTCCAACGGAACATCTTTTGTCAAAATTCAAATATCTACGGCAATCTATGCTGTCTGACAAGTCTCACCGCGCGTGGTCTGCGCGCGGCTTGACGTCATCATGGCATGGCGTGGTGTATACGTCTGGGTGTTTATATATAAACTGGGAGAGTTATAGTCCCTTGTGCGTGTTAATCTCCTTGACGACCAGCAGTTGTGCAAGTGTGTAGGTAGGGTCACAAAACGTGGAAAGGTCAAAACCGTTTTCTTTATATCTTCCTTGTAAATTATAAACTTACACACAAACATTAATATCTCGCTTTAAAATTTACCCACAGACTTGAATAGGGTATCGTTGGATTTGTTTTTTCAAGAGCTATCCAACTATGCAGGTTATATAATTAAAAAGCAATTTAGAAAAAGTTACTAAAGTGGCTAGGTAATGGCAACCCATGACAATGGACAAGGAGAAAGGGGAAGCAAGTCTTCCTGGGCAGATTTGTATAACACAGACAGATAAAAATGATGGAGGCAGTTAGAGAGCAGCTGGCAGTTTTCATCAAATGGCAGCTGTGGGGATAATGTACAGGTAGAAGATATAATATATGTATTGAAAACATCAAAGGATACTTTGCTAGGACCTCATGGCGTCAGGTATGCAAATAGTACAGGAGTTGCCAGAGACTGTAAACAGTGATCAACTCGTGTATAGAAATGGGTAGTGTTGTCCAAGGTCTCATATAAATGGCAAAAATATTAACAGAGAGACTAAGGTGAGATACCTGGGAATCACCTTCGACAGAAGCCTGTCATTTAAGGATCATATGAAAGGAGTTTTAAGACGGGAATTAGTGCGCTGAAGATTATGGCAGCAGTGGACATGGAGCAAATAATGTTGTTCATACTCTACCTACATCTGATTCTCTGTGGTTATGAATTGGGACTGCTCAGAGTCAAAGATTTGGCTGATGAACGAGAGTGCATACAGAATGAAGTTATGCAGGTGATCCCAGGATGCTCGAGGGACCCGTTGGGTAGTGTATATGTGATACATTCTAGCTTTACCCACGATTGCAGAGTCTCAAACCTTATGCTGCAGGCTAAGTCATATCTCACGCGGAACACACACTGCATGAAGCCCTGGATACAGGGCCACAGGTTGATTAGAGCAATATCATGGGTGTCTCAGAGAGAGGACAGTCAGAGAAGTGTGCATGCTTGAGAACATTTGGAGGGGGTGGGGGGGAGTGGGTCAGAGTTCCAGAAGTTAGACCTGTGCAAGGTTGTAATGACATTGGACCTGGCGTGCAGGGATTGGCCGGCAGACTGCGCTGAATGGGAGCTGCAACAATTGATCAGCGACCATTTGTGCCCAAGCGATGTAACCATCTACATGACAGCTCAGTGCTAAGAGGTAGATGTGCCAGTGGGTTCATAGCGAAGGTTAAGGACTGTGTTTGGTGTGGACGGGAAGGGTTTAAGATGATGAGCGCAAAAACAGACCGATTACACCGTGTCAGGGACACAGGTCCAGTCCATTCATCTGCTCAATCACACAGTAAATGTCACACGCACATGCTCACACAATTATACTGACAGTCACAATCATACAGTAACACCCATGATCACATGACCAGCCTGTCCCACACGCAAGCATGCCTGAAGACATTTCACAAAATAACCATTCTGTCTGTATTCTCAACAGATGAGAGACAAGGTGCAGCAAGACACTAATGAAAGGGAGAATTCTACAAAAGCAAAGATGGAGAAAGAACAAGAAGAATTCCTGGACTTTCTCTGGCAGTCAATTGAGTCTAAGATAAAGGAGGATTTTCCAAAGATCATGGAAATTATGGTATGTTCCTGTTGAAGTAAATCATGTTAATAATTTGGATGGTTTTGTATTTTGTAGGAGTTTTGTCTCCAGGCTAGAGATAAAGGGCACTTGCGATAGCACTCACCACTTTGTGTAAACATTTTTTGTTTAAATCAGAGTGAGTGCCAGATCAGATATTCTGACCACTCAGGCCTGCAGGGATTGGGGTGAATATGGGGAAAGCAGTTTTGTGTTCCGGGGCAATATTGGTGTGGTGTAGTCTTGAAATGTTCACGGCAAATTTTACCCATGACCGTCATAATTCATCAATATATGCAGCTGTTTAGGATTGTTTCCACAGTTATAGTTTAAATGTCTGGCCTGGGGAGTCAAAAACTGGAGTCCAAGAACAAGGCTGAAAAGAAGAAAGTAGAGAAATTCAAGCTTCATGCAGCAAGAAAAACCTAAATGGAATAACTTGAGTGGGTTGGGAGGATGAGACATTGGATAGATTCTGAAAACGACACAGAGAAATGCAGAAAATATCAGCCTACCACATTGGGGACATAATGTATGGGTAATGGTAGCTACTACGTTATCTGTTAACAAACATTGCCGGAGATAATTCTTACGGCGATTTCCGCTTTCTTGTTATTGTACCCCGATGTTAAGGACATATAGCGTACTCGTGATGTTAAATTTCCGATTATTTCAAGTTCGCGTTAATTAAAAAAGGGACCAATTACATTATATAGTTTTTCCCTCCTCGGTTTACGTGTGTACATCTCGTGTTTCTGAAATTCGTTTCTCACACAGAGATACAGAGTGACCTTTTCAGACGTAAGTATACCCACAAATCACGTTTTATGTAGATGTAATAGTTTGTTCTAATGTGTATTATTAGATGTATCGTCCATTTTTATGTAAATCTTGTCATTTTCGACTAAAGTCGGGAGGCAAATCCCAAACGAAAATGATGAAAATTGCATGCTCTGATGTGATATTTCAATGGCCGGAAATAGCCGTTTCCTTGTCAGCGATGACTATTTAATATTGTTATGGAATATTCACAGCGATTTGAATGCCAATGAATGCATTATTGCATTCAACGTCAAATTTAGTATTTGTGTATATATTTTCATCACTCTGCATATCATTGATAATTTTTAATCTTTCCAACGGAACATCTTTTGTCAAAATTCAAATATCTACGGCAATCTATGCTGTCTGACAAGTCTCACCGCGCGTGGTCTGCGCGCGGCTTGACGTCATCATGGCATGGCGTGGTGTATACGTCTGGGTGTTTATATATAAACTGGGAGAGTTATAGTCCCTTGTGCGTGTTAATCTCCTTGACGACCAGCAGTTGTGCAAGTGTGTAGGTAGGGTCACAAAACGTGGAAAGGTCAAAACCGTTTTCTTTATATCTTCCTTGTAAATTATAAACTTACACACAAACATTAATATCTCGCTTTAAAATTTACCCACAGACTTGAATAGGGTATCGTTGGATTTGTTTTTTCAAGAGCTATCCAACTATGCAGGTTATATAATTAAAAAGCAATTTAGAAAAAGTTACTAAAGTGGCTAGGTAATGGCAACCCATGACAATGGACAAGGAGAAAGGGGAAGCAAGTCTTCCTGGGCAGATTTGTATAACACAGACAGATAAAAATGATGGAGGCAGTTAGAGAGCAGCTGGCAGTTTTCATCAAATGGCAGCTGTGGGGATGTTGTACAGGTAGAAGATATAATATATGTATTGAAAACATCAAAGGATACTTTGCTAGGACCTCATGGCGTCAGGTATGCAAATAGTACAGGAGTTGCCAGAGACTGTAAACAGTGATCAACTCGTGTATAGAAATGGGTAGTGTTGTCCAAGGTCTCATATAAATGGCAAAAATATTAACAGAGAGACTAAGGTGAGATACCTGGGAATCACCTTCGACAGAAGCCTGTCATTTAAGGATCATATGAAAGGAGTTTTAAGACGGGAATTAGTGCGCTGAAGATTATGGCAGCAGTGGACATGGAGCAAATAATGTTGTTCATACTCTACCTACATCTGATTCTCTGTGGTTATGAATTGGGACTGCTCAGAGTCAAAGATTTGGCTGATGAACGAGAGTGCATACAGAATGAAGTTATGCAGGTGATCCCAGGATGCTCGAGGGACCCGTTGGGTAGTGTATATGTGATACATTCTAGCTTTACCCACGATTGCAGAGTCTCAAACCTTATGCTGCAGGCTAAGTCATATCTCACGCGGAACACACACTGCATGAAGCCCTGGACACAGGGCCACAGGCTGATTAGAGCAATATCATGGGTGTCTCAGAGAGAGGACAGTCAGAGAAGTGTGCATGCTTGAGAACATTTGGAGGGGGGGGGGGGAGTGGGTCAGAGTTCCAGAAGTTAGACCTGTGCAAGGTTGTAATGACATTGGACCGGGCGTGCAGGGATTGGCCGGCAGGCTGCGCTGAATGGGAGCTGCAACAATTGATCAGCGACCATTTGTGCCCAAGCGATGTAACCATCTACATGACAGCTCAGTGCTAAGAGGTAGATGTGCCAGTGGGTTCATAGCGAAGGTTAAGGACATTGTTTGGTGCGGACGGGAAGGGGTTAAGAAGATAGGCACAAAATCAGACCGATTACACAATGTCAAGGACACAGGTCCAGTCCATTCATCTGCTCAATCACACAGTAAATGTCACACGCACATGCTCACACAATTATACTGACAGTCACAATCATACAGCAACACCCATGATCACATGACTAGCCTGTCCCACGTGCAAGCATGCCTGAAAACATTTCATAAAATAACCATTCTGTCTGTATTCTCAACAGATGAGAGACAAGGTGCAGCAAGACACTAATGAAAGGGAGAACTCTGTTAAAGCAAAGATGGAGAAAGAACAAGAAGAATTCATGGACCTTCTCTGGCAGTCAGTTGAGTCTAAGATAAAGGAGTATTTTCCAAAGATCATGGAAATTATGGTATGGTGCTGTTGAAGTAAATCATGTTAATAATTTGGATGGTTTTGTATTTTGTAGGAGTTTTGTCTCCAGGCAAGAGAATAACGGCCACTTGCCATAGCACTCACCACTTTGTGTGAACATTTATTTGCTTACATCAGAGTGAGTGCCAGATCAGATATTCTGACCATTCAGGCCTCCCAGGGATTGAGGTGAATATGGGGAAAGCAGTTTTGAATTCCGGGGAAATATTGGTGTGGTGTAGCCTTGAAATGTTCACGTGAAATTTTACCCGATGATCGTCATAATTCATCAAAATATGCAGCTGTTTAGGATTGTTTCCACGGTTATAGTTTAACTGATTCGATGCCAACTGTCACTCGGTTGACAAAAAGTCTCAACTTTTTGGCCCCTTCGTCACTGTATTGACAAGATCTTGGCAGTTTGTTTGTTTGTTTCTTCTTCTTCTTCTTCGTTCATCCGGAGTTTTTTTTCCCGGATGTGATTGCGTTGTGCCTGTTTACAGCAGAGCTGCGTTCTTGCACCGTTAGGCCGACACATCCGACTTCTGCGGGCATTTGTTGACCGGGTTAACCTTCCCGGGTTTGTTTGTTTCATTTGTGTACCTTGCTTAATTTTAATGCCCTGATACGAAGTTTTATGCCGAAAGAAGTTTTTTCATTTACACACAGGCCACGAGACAGAAAATAGCTGAAATGTGTGGAGTTTAAGTTGTGGTTACTCTTGTGATTTTAGGAATGGCAACAGCCTTGATTTTTGGCCGTATTTACATTAGATAAAATGTTTAAACAATGTTAGATCATAGTTATTCTGATTTAAAGGACTTTGTGAACGATTCTAAACTGATAGCACATGTTAAATGTGGTTGTTCATTTACAATTATTTATAAATGATGAAAACAAAACTACTGGCTAACTTAGCGGGTTAGCCGCTAACCATGAAAGTTTGTCATGTCAAATTAGCTAATGGGCCACACTTGTGTCCGTAAAGTTTGCTTTGCCTATCACAAAGTATTTAAGGAGTATTTAAATAATTAAATTTAAAAGAATAATAATTATAACTAAATAAAAAATAGTGTACACATTGTAATAGTGTGCATATTGCAGTAGAAACGGCAAAACCTGTCTCGTTATTTTCTGACATTTTTCATTTTATGTGGCAATGATGCGCTTCAAAATATGATGTTTATATTGTGTTTTATTGGTGTTATGGAGCTGTTCTAGTGATATTGGGGTAGCAAAGTAGTGTAGTTATCATAATTCAGTAAGTTTCATTGGATTATAAACAACGTTGGAGCAGTAGTGCTTTTGTAAGTGGAAATTTAATGTAATTACCAGCCCTGTCTTCAATTTTTTTTTTTTTACATCTGCTAACATTATTATTATATATCTAACCTATAGCAACAGTAGCAATACCAACGTGTTCCTTGTGCAATGTCCTCTAATTTGATATATAATGCAATATATTTGCTACAATTTTAGCAATTTTTAGAGCATTATTATGACATACCCCTACTTCCCATTTTCTGCCATTAATTTCTGCTTGGGCCATACCCACTTTTTGTTTTGCACTGAATCAGGTAAATGTTTGGCCTGGGGAGTCAAAAACTGGAGTCCGAGAAAAGGGTTGAAAAGAAAAGAGTAGAGAAATTCAAGTTGCATACAGCAAGAAAAACCTAAATGGAATAACTTGAGTGGGTTGGGAGGATAAGACATTGGATAGATTCTGGAAACTACACAGAGAAATGCAGAAAATACTAGCCTACCACATTGGGGACATAATGTATGGGTAACGGCAACCCATGACAATGGACAAGGAGAAAGGGGAAGCAAGTCTTCCTGGGCAGATGTGTATAACACAGACAGATAAAAATGATGGAGGCAGTTAGAGAGCAGTCTTCCTGGGCAGATTTGTATAACACAGACAGGTAAAAATGATGGAGGCAGTTAGAGAGCAGCTGGCAGTTCTCATCAAATGGCAGCTGTGGGGATGTTGTACAGGTAGAAGATATAATATATGTATTGAAAACATCAAAGGATACTTTGCTATGACCTCATGGCGTCGGGTATGCAAATAGTACGGGAGTTGCCAGAGACTGTAAACAGTGATCAACTCGTGTATAGAAATGGGTAGTGTTGTCCAAGGTCTCACAATAAATGGCAAAAATATTAACAGAGAGACTAAGGTGAGATACCTGGGAATCACCTTCGACAGAAGCCTGTCATTCAGGGATTGTGTGGAAGGAGTTTTAAGAAGGGAATTAGTGCGCTGAAGATTATGGCCTCAGTGAACATGGAGCAAAGAATGTTGTTCATACTCTACCAACATCTGATTCTCTGTGGAATCTCTTATGAATTGGGACTGCTCAGAGTCAAAGATTTGGCTGATGAACGAGAGTGCATACAGAATGAAGTTATGCAGGTGATCCCAGGATGCACGAGGGACCCACTGGGTAGTGTATATGTGATACATTCTGGCTTTACCCACGCTTGCAGAGTCTCAAACCTTTAGTGTGTATGTGTTACATTCTGGCTTTACCCACAATTGCAGAGTCTCAAACCTTTAGTGTGTATGTGATACATTCTGGCTTTACCAACGATTGCAGAGTCTCAAACCTTTAGTGTGTATGTGTTACATTCTGGCTTTACACACGATTGCAGAGTCTCAAACCTTTAGTGTGTATGTGTTACATTCTGGCTTTACCCACGATTGCAGAGCCTCAAACCTTTAGTGTGTATGTGTTACATTCTGGCTTTACCCACGATTGCAGAGTCTCAAACCTTTAGTGTGTATGTGTTACATTCTGGCTTTACCCACGATTGCAGAGTCTCAAACCTTATGCTGCAGGCTAAGTCATATCTCCGAGTGACCCCCTGGACACAGGGCCACAGGCTGATTAGAGCAATATCATGGGTGTCTCAGAGAGAGGACAGTCAGAGAAGTGTGCATGCTTGAGAACATTTGGGGGGAGTGGGTCAGAATTCCAGAAGTCAGACCTGTGCAGGGTTGTAATGACATTGGACCGGGTGTGCAGGGATTGGCCGGCAGACTGCGCTGAATGGGAGCTGCAACAATTGATCAGCGACCATTTGTGCCCAAGCGATGTAACCATCTACATGACAGCTCAATGATAAGAGGTAGATGTGCCAGTGGGTTCATAGCGAAGGTTAAGGACTGTTTTGTGTGGACGGACGGGAAGGGTTTAAGATGATGAGTGCAAAAACAGACCGATTACACCGTGTCAGGGACACAGGTCCAGTCCAGTCATCTGCTCAATCACACAGTAAATGTCACACGCACATGCTCACACAATTATACTGACAGTCACAATCATACAGCAACACCCATGATCACATGACCAGCCTGTCCCACACGCAAGCATGCCTGAAGACATTTCACAAAATAACCATTCTATCTGTATTCTCAACAGATGAGAGACAAGGTGCAGCAAGACACTAATGAAAGGGAGAATTCTACAAAAGCAAAGATGGAGAAAGAACAAGAAGAATTCCTGGACTCTCTCTGGCAGTCAATTGAGTCTAAGATAAAGGAGGATTTTCCTGAGATCATGGAAATTATGGTATATTTCTATTGAAGTAAATCATGTTATTAATTTGGATGGTGTGGTGTGTTGTAGGAGTTTTGTCTCTAGGCTAGAGAATAAAGGTCACTTGCCATAGCAGTCACCACTTTGTGTAAACATTGTTTTTGTTTAAATCAGAGTGAGTGCCAGATCAGATATTCTGACCTCTCAGGCCTGCCAGGGATTGGGGTGAATATGGGGAAAAGCAGTTTTGAATTACGGGGCAATATTGGTGTGGTGTAGCCTTGAAATGTTCACGGCAAATTTTACCCCATGACCGTCATAATTCATCAATAAATGCAGCTGTTTAGGATTGTTTCCACAGTTATAGTTTAAATGTCTGGCTATGTTCAGTAATGTCTAATTCCATTTCTGTCTTTGTGTTTGCTGGAAACAAATTTCTTGAGATGCATACAATTTGTATACATAAGGGCTATGAGGCAAAGCTCTCCTTCCCTTCCATGCAAAACACATACAGGGTGTGCATCGTCGATGCTGGCACTACTGCAAAGAGGCATAGTAGTGTATGATCAGGGTCCTCTAAATGATTGATTGATTGATTGATTTAGGAACCAACATCACAGCATTCGGGACATTCCCATAAGCGCTCTGTCCCTATCCTCAGCAGCCAGCGAATAGTTCCAATACCAATAGTACCAGTAGCAGTCTGATTATATGTCCGTCTTGCCTTTCCTCCGAGCGTCGGCCAGATCCCCTTGTCACTCCTCGCTGCCTCATTCTTGCCAGACCATGGTGATCCATATGCTTCTCTGAGGTGTACACGTGCTGCCACAAGGCCGCAACCACGTCTGCCTTGTCATGCATCAATACTCCACCAAGTTTTGCAGAGCCAGCCATTCTGTCCGCCTGTTCATTCCCCAGCACACCGGCATGCCCCGGAGAAAAGATCCAGGCGATGCTTGCCACCCGTGACCTCCGAAGTGAAGCAAGCCACTCGGCACGAAGCTTGTAATGAGACAGTAATTAAACAGACTGGGACAACACTCATACAACACTTTATGATACTGGAACACTGACAGCATTTTATGAGACTAGGACAACTCTCAGACAGCACTTACTGGAACCAGGGCCATGCCATACTATGATACAGAAGGCGGCACTGTAAGGGGGCAGCATAAGCAACAAAATCAATATACAATTTGAACCACTCGAGGGCAGCATTTTGAAGACTTGCAGCCTACTGAGAAAATCTACCCCACGGCCCTGACTGGGACAGTGCTCAAACAGCACTTGAAACTGGAACAGCACTTGAACAGCACTTAATGAGACTGGGATAACATTCAGACAGCATATGAATGTGATGGACATTATTCTACTCTTTGTGACAAATACAGACCCGGTCCATTCATCTGGTCATTGTAGGTCAGCATGGCTGAATGGATATGAGCATGTGCGCTTAAACCTCGGGTGCACTGATGCTGAGATAGTGTGTTCACTGATGCTGAGATACTGGGTTCACTGATGCTGAGATAGTGGGTTCACTGATGCTGAGATAGTGGGTTCAAGCCCTACGTGGCTCAGATGGATTAAATTGTTGACTTCTTGTTCTTCCCATGGGGACGTAAATTACAAGTACCTTGGAAGTTGGAGTGAGTTTCCCTGATGGCGAGGGCAAACTGGTAATAGGGAAAGCTAATCCACACACAAAATGCAGTCTAGTGCTAACAGAGGTAGTAAACATGTTTATAGACAAGACACGAGATCAAAGACAGTGAGACAAAATGTCTGGTCAATCACACGGCAAATCACACATACACTGACAGTCACACAATAGCATCCATAAACACATGGCAAATCACACATACACTGACAGACACATGGTAACGCCCATAATCACACGCCCAGCTAGTCACACATACACACACACATGTCTAAATATTTGACTAAAGCAACCTTCCATCGGATACTCCCAACAGATGACAACTATGAAGGACCAAGAAGAATTCAAGACCTCTGTCTGGCAGAAAATTGAGTCTGATTTCAAGGAAGCTTTTCAGACGACCAAGGAAATGATGGTATGTTGATCCTGAAGATGTCTGGTCATTTTCAGTACAGTGTGATCATTGTTCTGTTTGTGTGTGTCAATCAATACTGGACTGAGAGGCATATTAGGCGTATATAGTTAGTCAGGTCTTGCCAGGCATGGCTGATCTGCTGTATAAAAGACGGTATTACCTGCTTTCTATTAGTGCTGAATTTTGGGCAGCACTCACCAAATCCAACATCGCACATGTTGCTAGCGGCTTCGGGTGGAAGAAGCTGTTGGGCCTTGGTACAAGCCTTATCCTGGGTGAAGAACTGCAACCTAACGACTAAGTGTCATAGCAAGGCAGACCAATCCCTAAGCCTTGGTCAGCAACTGGTCTAGGATCGAAGTTCCAACAGGTGGACAGTTTTGAGTATTGCTTTGCTGATCTGGTAGCTTCTGCAGCTTGCTTGTTCCAGACATGATGTACGGGCAACACATAGTCTCTACAAAGCAGTCCAAGCTTTGCGCTATCTAGGGGTATAACTCATTTTTGACTTTACCACCATTGTTTTTAATTCTTTTTTGTAGCACAATGTAACAATCGTCCAAGATGGACAGGTAAGTCATTGGAAGTTGGAAGGCTGAGAAAATGTTGGATGGGTTGATGGGATCATAGATGGGGTGATGGTGTTAGAGGTTGATGGTGACACAGATGGAATGATGGTGTTAGAGGTTGACAGTGTCACAGTGGTGTTTGAAGTTGACAGAGAGAAATGCTAGATGGGTTGATGGTGACACAGGTGGGATGATGGTGTTAGAAGTTGATGGTAGATGGGTTGATGGTGACATATGGGATGATGGTGACACAGATGGGATGATGGTGGTAGAGGTTGATGGTAGATGGTGACACAGATTTGGATGATGATGTTAGAGGTTGACGATAGATGGTGACACAGATTTGATGGTGGTGTTATAGGTTGATGGTGACACATATGGTATGATGGTGTTATGGATTGATGGTGACACAGATGGAATGATGGTGTTAGGGCTTGACAGTAGATGGGTTGATAGTGACATGGATGGGATGATGGTGACACAGAAGGGATGCTGGTGTTATGGGTTGATGGTGACACAGATGGGATGATGGTGTTATGGGTTGATGGTGACACATATGGGATGATGGTGACACAGATGGGATGATGGTGTTATGGGTTGATGGTGACACAGATGGGATGATGGTGTTATGGGTTGATGGTGACACAGATGGGATGATGGTGTTATAGGTTGATGGTGACACAGATGAGATGATGGTGTTATGGGTTGATGGTGACACAGATGGGATGATGGTGACACAGATGGGATGATGGTGTTATGGGTTATGGTGACACAGATGGGATGATGGCGTTATAGGTTGATGGTGACACAGATGGGATGATGGTGTTATGGGTTGATGGTGACACAGATGAGATGATGGTGTTATGGGTTGATGGTGACAGATGGGATGATGATGTTATAGGTTGATGGTAGATGGGTTGATGGTGACACAGATGGGGTTATGGGTTGATGGTGACACAGATGGGATGATGGTGTTATGGATTGATGGTGACACAGATGGGATGATGGTGTTATGGGTTGATGGTGACACAGATGGGATGATGATGTTATAGGTTGATGGTGGATGGGTTGATGGTGACACAGATGGGATGATGATGTTATAGGTTGATGTTAGATGGGTTGATAGTGACACAGATGGGATGATGGTGTTATGGGTTGATGGTGACACAGATGGGATGATGGTGACACAGATGGGATGATGATGTTAGAGGTTGACGGTAGATGGTGACACAGATTTGATGGTGGTGTTATAGGTTGATGGTGACACATATGGGATGATGGTGTTATGGATTGATGGTGACACAGATGGAATGATGGTGTTAGGGCTTGACAGTAGATGGGTTGATAGTGACATGGATGGGATGATGATGTTAGAGGTTGACAGTAGATGGGTTGATGGTGACATGGATGGGATGATGGTGTTATAGGTTGATGGTGACACAGATGGGATGATGGTGTTATGGGTTGATGGTGACACAGATAGGATGATGGTGTTATAGGTTGATGGTAGATGGGTTGATGGTGACACAGATGGGATGATGATGTTATAGGTTGATGGTGACACAGATGGGATGATGATGTTATAGGTTGATGGTAGATGGGTTGATGGTGACACAGATGGGATGATGATGTTATAGGTTGATGGTGACACAGATGGGATGATGGTGTTATGGGTTGATGGTGACACAGATGGGATGATGGTGTTATGAGTTGATGGTGACACATATGGGATGATGGTGACACTCTATGATGGTGTTATAGGTTGATGGTGACACAGACTGTTTGAAGGTGTTATAGGTTGATGGTAGGATGATTTGAAGATGACACAGATGGGATGATGATGTTACAGGTCGATGGTAGGATGAGTTGAAGATGACACAGATTGGATGATGATGTTATAAGTTGATGGAGATGGGTTGATGGCGACACAGATGGGGTGATGATGTTATAGGTTGATGGTAGATGGGTTGATTGTGACACAGACTGTATGATGATGTTAGAGGTGATGGTAGATCGGTTGATGGTGACACAGATGGAATGATGGTGTTAGAGGTTGATGGTAGATCGGTTGATGGTGACACAGATGGAATGATGGTGTTAGAGGTTGATGGTAGATGGGTTGATGGTGACACAGACTGTATGATGATGTTATAGGTTGATGGTAGATCGCTTGGTGGTGACACAGATGAAAGGATGGTGTTAGAGGTTGACCTGGGGAAGCTACCAGACATGAACATTTTGTCAAGACCACAAGACGTGTGTTACATGTAGGCGGAGATGTTAATGAGATGGAGCACCCATGGACTTGTCCAGGATATGTGGGTCCCGTCAGTATAGTAGCGTTAATAGTTATTATGACCTGCTAGTTGAGCTGGAGCCGGTCTCCCTGGCCTAGGAGTTAGCGACTTTCTCCGTAACCCTGTATATCAACGTGAGGAACGTAACTTGTGTGAGAATCGGTAGCGGTTCTTGTTGTGTTGGTAACTTACGGGGTATGCAATCCGGCCACTCAGAAAGCAATGGCAAAATACTGAGCATAATCTTGCCTAGTACATCAACAGCAGCTGAAAAATGCTGGTGTTGACTGCAACGTCCTGTAAGGGATATGCAACATTAAAAATAAAAAGTTGAGCTGGGGATATATAGAATGACAGCGTGTTCATATTGACCCGGTAATTTAACACGGTGTCCTCATGTTGGCTGACCACAAGATGTCACCCTGATTGGCTCAGCAGAGGTACAGAATTGCTTGTTGAGTGAAGTGAGCTACTCCTTGACTTTACATTATGAACCACGAAGTGACATACTAACTATAATCACCAAACAAAACAACAAACAGTTTTATGTCGTTTATTGTTACACTGACACTTGTTCAACATTTCATATAACTGCACAACTATTCTCAAGTTACACTAACATATTAAAACAATTCTACAATAAAACTATATCACAAAAAGGCGGCACTGTGAATGTGCCATATTGCCACAACACTGGGTCTAGGCCCCTCCAACCTGGACTGCGGTCAACCTCTGACTGTCGTTTAGGGGTGGGGGGGGGGGGGGCAGTACTTTCCTGGCCAGTGCCAAAGTAGTGTTTCATGCTGTAGTGCCTTACGGTATGAATGTGATCAGAACTCACAAACGAGCTCATGACAATGATGATGATTGTTACTGGACATTACAAGTACCTCAGAAGTTGGAGTGGGTTTGCCTGATGTAGAGGGACACAGATAATAGGGAAAGCTAATCCACATGCATAAATCCATCCAGTGCACTGGACATCGCAGCACATGTATGTACTATGCTTGGGTTAAAAGCGAGCGTACGCAAAAATAATAAACTGGTATCTGTTAATTTTAATCTGTCTAGGTTTTTAATAGTTTCTCTCTACCCTTTCCAGTTTAGTTATTTTGATGCTTTTGTTTCTGTTTCAGATTGTCAAAAATGGATCACAACAAGAAACATTTGCAAATCTCAGCTGTTTGAGTCAGGAGATAGAACTTTCTAACTGTAAACTTAAATTGGATACAATGACAGAAATTCAGAAAATGGTTAAAGATGCGCTGACAGAGGTTGAAATGTGTGTGTTGTCCTTTTGTGATATTTAGATAAAAGTTCAAATGTGTTTATGTGTGCATATCTTTTAATGCAGTGTTTTTTGCAGGTTTATAAATAAATATATATGAATTAAAGAATTGTGTTTTTACATTCTTTAGCTTTATTGACAATCTGGCATAAAACTTTGTTGTAGGTAAAGTAGGTAGCTGTTTCAATCGGTTGTTGATGTGAGCGAGTGTATTTGTGAGCATCAGCTGTAAATGCTGTGTATGGAGCCTTGTTTATGTTTTGATTAGAATACAATGGATATTGGTGTGGTGAAGATGTGGAGGCAAACACAGGTGTAGTGACAAATATGTTCGTTAGTTAGTTGACAGATCATCCTCATTCATGAGTGCTCGAATCCCATCAGTAAATACTGCAGCATGTAGCAGCTCACAGCACCAGTTCTTTGATGGTTTATCAATCTTCTTTGGCTTCCTGCATTGTGTTCTTGTTTGGCCACACCTCTTTTAACTTGCTATTCTTGTAGTCTGACCATGGTTGTAGATTCAATAATCAATTCTTGCAAACGTCTGACTTCTCGTAGAGTATTCAGTATATCAGCCTGGTCCATGGCTCGTCCATCCTCTATGGTGTGGGAGATGTGTGTATGTTAGTGGGGGGTGTGTGAATGGGTGAGGGATGTGTGTGGGGGGATGCAAGAGTGGGTGGGAAAATGTTCGGGTGGTTGGGATATGTTTGTGGATCAAGGACGTGTGGGTGGGGGGTGTGGGTATGTGTCTGGGTGGTAGGGGGTGTGGGTGGAGGATGTGTGCTTGGCTGGGTGCTGGGGGTGTGTGGGTGGGGTGGTGCATGTATGTGTGCCTGGGGTGTGGGTGGGTGGTGGGTGTGTGAGTGGTTGGGTGGGGGATGTGTCTCATAACATGGTAATATGCATTTTTTATATTTACAACATTCATTTGATAATGTTTTTTTCCTATGTGAATGTATCATGCCCTATTGATGAACGACAGATGAATGTAAGACAGGCCTGCATGCCCAGTTTGTTTCCCTTTGAAAATAAAGTTTGTTTGTTCATTCGTTCCACAGTATCCTTACCTGCAAGCCTGTTAGCCTGCTCATTTCCTTGTACAGCCACATGTCGTGGCATGAAATTGAAACTAATCTTTGCCAGCCGTGAAAGCCCCAGAAACCCCAACCACTGTTTTGCGCAGTATAGGCCTACTGTTCATTCTTCCTTGTCAAATATTCCTCTAACTTTTGTCTGGATTTGTAGTGATAGTCTATGTTCATCTTTCCATGGAGTTCGCTCTGGAATAGTTTTCAGGGGGATACCAACTGTGGGCAAATCGGTGGTTTCTCTGCAGAGTCGTTTGGCCTGGTGGATAAAACTGCTTCTTTTCAACTGCCCCACAGCTAAGTTTTCAAACCTGTTCTTCATAGGGTGGCCTGGCAAGCTGAGGAACTTTTCTGCTTGTATTAACGTTTTTGTATCTCTGCGCTCTCTGTGCTTGAGTCCTCCCCATCATCTCCATCTCCACTATAGGGGTTAATCTCATCCCTCCTGTGATGCTTGATTTTGCACCTTGTCCAGCTCTTGTATTGTGGTTTTTGATATTGAACACCACGCAGCTGACCCGTATTCCAGGTGTGGTCATATGCTCTGATGATAAACTTTGCTAAGTATTTTCTCACTGGCTCCCCATGTGGTTTCACTTAGTTTTCTCAGGATGGCTATTTTCCTTCTGGTTTTTGCTACTGCTTTATTGATGTGCTTTCTCCATGTCAGCCTGCCATCAATGTCACTCCAAGGTATGTTGGTTCTTTATCTTCTCTAAGGGGTATTCCATTTATCTGGATGGTCCCTGCCTTTTGTTTTGGAGAGAGGGTAAATAGGGTGGTGCTGCACTTGTCAGTGTTTATGCTGACACACCATCTATTTGCCCATGCAGCAAATTTATCTACAGCTCTTTGTAGCAATCTGGTGGCCACTGATGCATATTCATTTGTGCTCCATAGAACCAGGTCATCGGCGTACATTGCCGCTTTAATTCCATGCGGTAGGTGAGCAACAAGATCATTGATGAAGATTAGAAAAAGTGTGGGGGACAAGACTCCACCCTGGGGAACACCGTGATGCAATAGTACTTTCTTGCTCTTGAGTCCGTCTATCTGTACTCTGGCTCTTCTGTTGTACAAGTATGCTTTCACCCATTTGTACATTCTTCCATTGACTTTACAGTTTCTCAGTTTCTTCATCAAACCTTCTTTCCAGACTTTGTCAAAGGCTTTCTTCAGATCTATCCATGCAGCAAGCACCAGCTTCTTCTCTTGGAATGCATCCTCAATTTCTTGAGAGAGGTAGGTTGTCTGATCTTCCGTAGAGTAGCACTGCTTAAAGCCAGCCTGCTGTGGCACAAGGATGTTTTCACTTTCAATGTACCACTGATGATACAGTATTGCTATCCACAACACAGAATGGTATAGAAAATCTAATAGCCTCAACCCAATTGAATAGTGAAAATCACAACTTGTATCTTAACTTAGCAAAAACAAAGATAATGCATACAGATAAAACTACTATAGAGAAAGAAATATATGTTAATGGGGAAAAACTGGAGGTGGTGGAGAATTTTGAATATCTTGGGTCATTGATTACCAACAATGGTGACACAATGAAAGAAATTAAACGACGACTACCAATTGCTCTTCAAAGACTAAAACAACTGAATAAATTATGGAGTGGGACAGACAGAACTACAAAAATTAGATTTTTAAGAGCATGCATCTTTCCCATTGCAACATACGCCTGTGAGACCTGGACACTTACTAAACAAGCTGAACATAAATGCCTTTGAATATAAATGTTATAGACGAGTTCTAAGAATATCTTGGGTAAAGAAAAGAACAAATGCATCAATACTTCAAGAGCTGGATATTGAAGAAGGTTGGCTATTAAAGACGATAAAACAAAGAAAATTGAAATATTTTGGTCACTTGAAACGTCACAAAAGTTTGGAGAGAACAATAATGGAGGGGTATATGCCTGGGAAGAGAGGAAGAGGAAGGCCAAAGAGAAGATGGATGCAGGATGTGGCAGATGATCTCCAGATGGGTGTATCGGACGCGGGACATCTTGCTTATGATCGAGGGTTTTCTGGAGGGTTGTTATGGGAGCGAGGTTCTGCAAAGGACATGCTACTGAATGAATGGATTCACTCTTCATGGCACATGGATATTTCCATAAGTGCTCCACTCTGTCACTGTACATGGATATTTTCCATAAGTGCTCCACTCTGTCACTGTACATGGATATTTCCATAAGTGCTCCACTCTGTCATGGCACATGGATATTTCCATAAGTGCTCCACTCTGTCACTGTACATGGATATTTCCATAAGTGCTCCACTCTGTCACTGTACATGGATATTTCCATAAGTGCTCCACTCTGTCACTGATATTTTCCATAAGTGCTCCACTCTGTCACTGTACATGGATATTTCCATAAGTGCTCCACTCTGTCATGGCACATGGATATTTCCATAAGTGCTCCACTCTGTCACTGTACATGGATATTTCCATAAGTGCTCCACTCTGTAACTGTACATGGATATTTCCATAAGTGCTCCACTCTGTCATGGCACATGGATATTTCCATAAGTGCTCCACTTTGTCACTGCACATGGATATTTCCATATGTGCTCCACTCTGTCACTGTACATGGATATTTCCATAAGTGCTCCACTGTCACGGTACATGGATATTTCCATAAGTGCTCCACTCTGTCATGGCAATGGATATTTCCCTAAGTGCTCCACTCTGTCATGGCACATGGATATTTCCATAAGTGCTCCACTCTGTCACTGTACATGGATATTTCCATAAGTGCTCCACTCTATCACGGCACATGGATATTTCCATAAGTGCTCCACTCTGTCATGGCACATGGATATTTCCATAAGTGCTCCACTCTGTCATGGCACATGGATATTTCCATAAGTGCTCCACTCTGTCACTGTACATGGATGGTTCCCCAGACAGCCATTCCCCCCATAGCCATTCCCCAACAGTGGCAGACAGCTGTTCCCCTGACAGCAATTCCCCAACAGTAGAAGACAGCTATTCCCCAACAGTGGCAGACATCCATTCCTCCGACAGCCATTTCTAAAAAGTGGCAGACAGCTATTCCCTGACAGCCATTCCCCAACAGTGGCAGACAGCTGTTCCCTGACAGCCATTCCTCAACAGTGGAAGACAACCGTTCACCAATAGTGGCAAACAGCCGTTCCCCCAACAGCCATTCCCAACAGTGGCAGACAGCTGTTCCCTGACAACTATTCCCCAACAGTGGCAGACAGCTATTCCCTGACAACTATTCCCCAACAGTGACAGACAGCTATTCCCTGCAGCAACAGCTGTTTTCCAACAGCAGCAGACAAGATGTCTGTGATTTCATATTGGGTGTTAGAACACTTGTGTTTTCTATAGTCCTTGTTGCTGATGTAAATTATTTCTAATTGATATTTATCAACACCCACATGCTTAGTGTTGCCACAGAGAGAGGGACGGGCAGTCTGTGGGTGTATGTAGGCGTTTTATTTGTAGGCGTATGTAGGTGTTTTATACCAGTGGTGTGTGTATCACTCTCAGTGAGATTGTGTGCTTGCTATCTGATCTGCTGTGTGTGTGTGCACACTCCCAGCTCCATGTGAGCAGCAATGAGTACTGCCACACACACACTGCCATATTTGCTGCCTGATGTTCTCACTGGTGCTCCAGCCTGGCTAGCCGCATGTTTAACCTCTTGCCTTGAATGGAGATCTAAAGTTGTGCACGTTTGTGGAATTATTATAATTGTCACTGCCACTATTTGGGTTATTATTGTTGTTATCGTGGGGATGTTTTTGATTTCATTCAAGGGGTTTTTGTTGTCACGGAAGTGACAATGAATGTCATTATTTTTGTTGTCACCGGGAGCGACAATAAATGTAATTAATTTTGAAAGATTGATTGGACCATTTATAATGTTCTGGTTTATGAGCTCAAGTTTTTGCTTTGTTCATTGTAATTTTGTTTTGTTAATTAACTCAATTTTTCTTTTCTACCCTGGGAGGTAGAGGTACCTTAGTCTTGTTTAGTCTGTCCTCTTCTACCCTGGGATGTAGAGGTATCTTACAGTCTTGTTTAGTCTTTCCTCTTCTACCCTGGGATGTAGAGATACCTTACAGTCTTGTTTAGTCTTTCCTCTTCTACCCTGGGATGTAGAGGTACAATAGTCTTGTTTAGTCTTTCCTCTTCTACCCAGGGATGTAGTCTCTTTTTATCCTGTTATATTTTAGTACAATTAAACAATTTTTATTTGCCAATCTAAGGCCTTTGATTGATTTAGGAATCAACATCACTTGTCCACATGAGAGACTAGGTGCATTGCAATCGCATACACTCCCATGCTCTTGTCAACATTAGCTTGCATGTGGCTTCTACAGGACCCAGTCTGGTTACCCAATGTCTGCGTGTGTGTATGTTGCTGCAGTGTTCAGAACATTGCACATTTGACTAATTCTATGGACTTAGTTTATGGGTTCAAACTATTTGTATTGTCATTCTTCCTGTATATGGTGAACACAAACTGTGCCTGTATTGTTAATCTTCCTGTATATGGTGAGCACAAACTGTGCCTATATTGTTAATCTTCCTGTTTATGGTGAGCACAAACTGTAATATCATATCAAGTTGCAAGAAGTATTGTCATTCTTCCTGTTTTTGGTGAGCACAAACTGTATTGTTATTTTTCCTATTTATGGTGAGCACAAACTGTGCTTGTATTGTTAATCTTCCTGTTTATGGTGAGCACAAACCTTGTTTGTATTGTCATTCTTCTGGCAACTTGATATGATGTTGTGGTACTGTCATCTGGTGATAAACAAACACACTAACACAGAAACAGTACAGTTGTACAGAAATGTGAAAACCGCAACGCCAGCCAGAAATGTTGCAACTGTTGTAATGTTCCGATATATACAGTCACAGGAATGTGAGAACTAATCAAATGAATGCTGAAGTCACTAACAGAAATATATCACATCAAAGTCAGCTACAAGATTGTACAACTATCACATTTCACCGTCAGCTCACGGCATCACTCACTCGCCAACACTTTAACTATTCCGGCTCTACACTTCAGTGGCAATTACCTCAACAGCTTTGGGTTAAAGGTCGAGCCAACTGAATTACATATGTGAAGGGTCAAGGCTCATGCCACACTTAATTAACTGCTGGGTTTAAAGGTTAAGCGGCACAGTCTGACCCAAGTCCTGCTGGTTCCATAAGAAATCCGCACAGGTGTAGTGGAATAATCTAGTACCTGGACGCTGGACAGGCTGCAGTCACAGTGACATAAATATTAACATGATGCTTATGGTCATACTCTTTTACTGTCTACTGTAACACTAGTTACACAGTAACACACGTGCGGCCACAGATCCAGTCACATAAATGCTATTTACTAACACAATGTTTATGGTCATACTCTGATACCATCTACTGTAACACTAGTTGCACACGGTCCACGTGTAACACTGTGCTGGCAGTGACTGGTGCTAGCCCAACTACGTGAGCTGGGAGTTGTCTTCTCATTCCTGACTTCTTGGGGACATAAATTACAAGTACCTCTGAAGTTGTCACCTGATGACCAGGGAAACTGGTAATAGGGAAAGCTAATCCACACGCAAACATCAATTCAGCGGACTAGAAGTAGAAGCATGTGTATGGGCTATAATTGAGTTCAAGGCGAGCTAACAGGGAAAAAAAAAGGAAAACAGGAGTCAGCTGTAGTGGGAATCAGAGCATCCAGGCCACCAGAAAGATGATGTATACTACCAACCTGACCAAATCAGAGCATCCAGGCCACCAGAAAGATGATGTATACTACCAACCTGACCAAATCAGAGCATCCAGGCCACCAGAAAGATGTATACTACCAACCTGACCAAATCAGAGCATCCAGGCCACCAGAAAGATGTATACTACCAACCTGACCAAATCAGAGCATCCAGGCCACCAGAAAGATGTATACTACCAACCTGACCAAATCAGAGCATCCAGGCCACCAGAAAGATGTATACTACCAACCTGACCAAATCAGAGCATCCAGGCCACCAGAAAGATGTATACTACCAACCTGACCAAATCAGAGCATCCAGGCCACCAGAAAGATGTATACTACCAACCTGACCAAATCAGAGCATCCAGGCCACCAGAAAGATGTATACTACCAACCTGACCAAATCAGAGCATCCAGGCCACCAGAAAGATGTATACTACCAACCTGACCAAATCAGAGCATCCAGGCCACCAGAAAGATGTATACTACCAACCTGACCAAATCAGAGCATCCAGGCCACCAAGAAAGATGTATACTACCAACCTGACCAAATCAGAGCATCCAGGCCACCAGAAAGATGATGTATATTACCAACCTGACCAAATCAGAGCATCCAGGCCATCAGAAAGATGTATACTACCAACCTGACCAAATCAGAGCATCCAGGCCATCAGAAAGATGTATACTACCAACCTGACCAATCAGAGCATCCAGGCCACCAGAAAGATGATGTATACTACCAACCTGACCAAATCAGAGCATCCAGGCCATCAGAAAGATGTATACTACCAACCTGACCAAATCAGAGCATCCAGGCCACCAGAAAGATGTATACTACCAACCTGACCAAATCAGAGCATCCAGGCCATCAGAAAGATGTATACTACCAACCTGACCAAATCAGAGCATCCAGGCCATCAGAAAGATGTATACTACCAACCTGACCAAATCAGAGCATCCAGGCCATCAGAAAGATGTATACTACCAACCTGACCAAATCAGAGCATCCAGGCCATCAGAAAGATGATGTATATTACCAACCTGACCAAATCAGAGCATCCAGGCCACCAGAAAGATGTATACTACCAACCTGACCAAATCAGAGCATCCAGGCCACCAGAAAGATGTATACTACCAACCTGACCAAATCAGAGCATCCAGGCCACCAGAAAGATGATGTATATTACCAACCTGACCAAATCAGAGCATCCAGGCCATCAGAAAGATGTATACTACCAACCTGACCAAATCAGAGCATCCAGGCCATCAGAAAGATGTATACTACCAACCTGACCAAATCAGAGCATCCAGGCCACCAGAAAGATGATGTATACTACCAACCTGACCAAATCAGAGCATCCAGGCCATCAGAAAGATGTATACTACCAACCTGACCAAATCAGAGCATCCAGGCCACCAGAAAGATGTATACTACCAACCTGACCAAATCAGAGCATCCAGGCCATCAGAAAGATGTATACTACCAACCTGACCAAATCAGAGCATCCAGGCCATCAGAAAGATGTATACTACCAACCTGACCAAATCAGAGCATCCAGGCCATCAGAAAGATGTATACTACCAACCTGACCAAATCAGAGCATCCAGGCCATCAGAAAGATGATGTATATTACCAACCTGACCAAATCAGAGCATCCAGGCCATCAGAAAGATGTATACTACCAACCTGACCAAATCAGAGCATCCAGGCCATCAGAAAGATGTATACTACCAACCTGACCAAATCAGAGCATCCAGGCCATCAGAAAGATGTATACTACCAACCTGACCAAATCAGAGCATCCAGGCCACCAGAAAGATGATGTATACTACCAACCTGACCAAAGTGAGCAGTAGAAACATGTAGCATTGTTAGTCAGCTCAGCAAGGCCATGATGATGAAAATACAAAACATGGTATCCCAACTCAACAGACTTCATCATCAGCTGACAGGAAACAGGATGTGGATACTTGTCCTAGGTTATCACACAATATTTCAGGATCTATATTTCTGTCATGGTTGCTGCTGTACAGATATCTTCCCGCAGGAGACTGCAGCAATAAACATAATCATATACCCTTGCCATCTATCATCATATCCCAAAGGTAGTTTGTATTCTATAATTTGACCACTGACTCTCTGAATATTTGGTGCCACAACCAAATCAATGCTTGTTTTGTCAGATTATGTTCAGCACTGCAGGGAAACTAAAGATGAGATGGTTACACAAACTTCTCGAGTTTCTCCACACACAAATGAAGGGACGACGTTATCTAGTCAATTAACACATGGTTAGTGATGTCTGCAGTCATGGTGTCCTAGTCCTCAACAATGCACAGACTCTCATGCCTCAACCACTAATTCATGCCCCAAAATACACCGACTCATCCATGCCTCAACCACTCATCCATGCCCCAATGCACCAATTCGTCCATGCCCCAACAATACACCGACTCATCCATGCCTCAACCACTCATCCATGCCTCAACCACTCATCCATGCCTCAACCACTCATCCATTCCCCAACAATGCACCACTCAAACTAAACTAGGAGTCAGGGCAGCTAGTGCACTCTTGCTCCCCAGCAGTCTGGGACCCCACCCCACCCCATGATGCAGGAATACTTGCCGACCAACCCATGACTCAAATAGATACCAGAACATGGAGGTGAGTGGAGCGGTCAGCATGATACAGACCACGACATCCGTCCAGTGAACATGAACCTAGGGCTGTCTCCAACATACCAGCACGGCATGACCTCTGACCCCCTCAAGCCTGGACACTTTCAAATTCCCCAGGGATAGTCTACTGCTGTCATTCAGCTTTCTGTTCAAAGATCATCAGATTGTAGGTCTAGGAATTCATTGTCTTAGATGACAAAAGTTAAAATGAACTCTGCAAAGTTAAAATGATGCAGGCCTGCGAAGCATTTCCATATCCTCATTGTTATCTTTCTTCAAAAACCTCAAATGTAACATATGGACATTGTGCGGATCATTTAAAAAGACATGAATGCATTTACTCTTTGTTTATGACTTCACAACTTTCTTATGAGGAATGAAAGAGATTCACAAGAGATTCATATCTCATAGCTTTCTCTTGGGAAACAAGATTCACATCTCTGTTTTCTTTTGGGGAATAGAGGACACAATATATCCACATGATAACCCACTAGGGTTGAACAGGTTATGTGCTTTTAATTAAACAAAAGCTGCGCTTGTATACGAGAAAAATAATTAACAAATTAATAATTTATAATGGGAAATTTAAAACAGGATATTTTCTAAAAAAGATCTATTCTTGAAAGTCTGGAGGGAGGGGGGCTGGGGGAAGTGTCTAGAACATAAAATATTTTGTTGTGGGACCTGGCTGAACAATTCAGTCCTCTCACCTGAGCGATGTCGACACAGAAATTGTTGATACCCAAAGAAATGTATTCAAATAACACAACCTGGCACAAACAGATCACAATCGCCCGCTCAAAACAATATTGACATGTCTGAGGTTGATAAATAAACAACATAATTACAACTGAAACAACATAATTATAAATAAAACAATACAATTACAAATGAAATAATGGAATTATAAACGAAACAACATTAAAACGAAACAACATAATTACACACGAAACAATATAATTGCAAATGAAACAACAAAATTACAAACAAAACCATGAAATTACACATGGAGCAACAAAATACAAATGAAACAATGAAATTACAAATGTAACAATGAAATAACAAATGAAACTGAAATGACATGAAGATGGAGGGCGTTGGAACAATATATTCCCAATGTTGTAATTTAGGAAATGCAAAAACCTGAATTGCATGTCACAGAGAAGAAACAATGTCAATTAGCTTTCTGTTGTCAACACAGCTAGGAAAACAAAAAGAGGCGGGCAACAATCATGAGCAGAGTCAACACAACAGGTCAACAAATGGGAAACTTCCACCCGTACCAGGAATGTTGGTGATCATGTGAAGACTGACTAACCCAGAAATCACATGTCAGTCAACACAGCATAATCAAAACAATGTTTTCCTGCAGTAAATTTGAATAACGAAGACACAAACAATAGATTGCACATACTGAGACATCATATACAGATAGAGACAGTACGTTTCGTGTTTTTTAACACACAAAATAGTCGCTTGTTAAAGGTGGCAGAAGCCATCATGATTAATCTGCATAGGCCAGTTTTGTGCAAACAGAAAGACATGATAGTCAGTTTAAAATTACCGTGGTAGACAAATGAAATTACTGTGCGAATATGTGTTTATTTAAGCTTGAAGGATTTATCTTGTTATTTTACTTTATGTTGTGTGAATTCTGCAGTATGTACCTGACGAGATGCAGCGAAATACACCAGGCAATAAATTGTGCACTCTATTCTTTGTGTCTTCATTATTCAAATACATCATAAGTTGGTCAATAAATCACACCTCAGATGACAAATCACATCTTAGTCAATAAATCACATCTCAATAAATCAGATCTCAGTTGATAAATCATATCACTAATTGATAAACCACATCTCAGTCAAAACATCACAAGCTAGTAAATAAACCACATCTCAGTCAAAACATCACAAACTTGTTAATAAATCACAGCTCAGCTGATAAATTACATCTCAGCTGATAGATCACAGGTCAACCAATAAACCACGTGAATCAATGCACATCATTAAATAGATCAATTTTATATTCAGTCCAATGATTGCAGAGCAACAACATGAAACATCATCCCTGTGTGATGCACCTGTAGAAAGCAATAGTCCATCACCAATACAAACAGAGCTATACGTTGTCATGTCTGTCTGTGTACACAATACTTGACCAGCACAACCATGTACACAATACTTGACCAGAACAACCATGTACACAATACTTGACCAGCACAACCAATGATACTTTGTCATGTCTGTGTACACAATTCTTGACCAGGCACAACCAACTATATACTTTGTCATGTCTGTGTACACAATACTTGACCAGCACAACCATGTACACAATACTTGACCAGCAAAACCAATGATACACTTTTTCATGTCTGTGTACACAAGTCTTGACCAGCACAACCAACGATACACTTTGTCATGTCTGTGTACACAATACTTGACCAGCACAACCATATACACAATACTTGACCAGCACAACCAACAATACATTTGTCATGTCTGTGTACACAATACTTGACCAGCAAAACCAACGGTACACTTTGTCATGCCTGTGTAACACAATACTTGACCAGCACAACCAGCAATACACTGTCATGTCTGTGTACACAATACTTGACCAGCAAAACCAACGGTACACTTTGTCATGTCTTTGTACACAATACTTGACCAGCACATCCAGCATTACACTTTGTCATGTCTGTGTACACAATACTTGACCAGCAAAACCAACGGTACACTTTGTCATGTCTTTGTACACAATACTTGACCAGCACAACCAGCAATACACTTTGTCATGTCTGTGTACACAATACTTGACCAGCACAACCAATGATACACTTTTTCATGTCTGTGTACACAATACTTGACCAGGCACAACCAACTATACACTTTGTCATGTCTGTGTACACAATACTTGACCAGGCACAACCAACTATACACTTTTTCATGTCTGTGTACACAATACTTGACCAGGCACAACCAACAAATATCTGACAATGACCGCCTCCCATGTCTGGTCATCTACCAAAGTGACATTGTTATATTCACTGGCCTTTAGTTGGATTGGCTCATCTGATTCCCCATACTACCTCAAAGCTTGTTCATTGTCAGAGACAACAGTGACAAGTGGGCTGGTTGAAATAACCACATCATCTTTTGACCTAGTATATATGAATTGTGTTGCATTGCACACCGTTATGACAGAATGTGCCATGGGATTATCTTGATGTTTTATAATTTAACACACAGTAAACCATTTATACTCCTACACACAGCACAGTCTTCTATATTCCTACACACAGCTTAGTCATCTATATTCCAATAGACAGCTTGATCTTCTATAGCAGTGGTTCTCAACCTTTTTTGGCCCATTCCCCCCTTCACCATATTTTCAGAACGCCATTCCCCCCCCCCCCCCCCCCCCCCCCTTCCAAAATTTGGCCCGTATCCCCCATCACCATATTTTCAGAACGTCATTCCCCCCCCTTTCATATTTCCTATCTAAAAATCCCCTCACCCCTACACAGTATACATAAAAGTGGAAGGCAAATGTAATAGCATATACTAAAACAAGTCTAGACATCCACATAAAACATGATTTGTGGGTCTACTTACTTTATAACATGAATTTTAGAAGGACGAGACATACATAACTGTAAAGTATGAAGGAAAAAACTATGTCAAGTAATCGGTTCTTGTGTTAACACGATCTTGAAATGGTCTTATTCCCCCCCCCCCCCCCCCCCCCCCCCCCCCCCCCTGGAAAACATGAAATTCCCCCCTGGGGGGGAATTCCCCACCGGTTGAGAACCACTGTTCTATAGGGTGTATTTTTAATGACTGGGTGTTTGAAAATATTGCCGTTCAAAGATTTGTATTTACCCTCTGTTGAGTTCATGTAACATAAAATGTAAATACAAACATTGGAACAGCAATATTTTCAAAAACCCCCCACTCTCACAGATAGCATGGTCTTCAATATTTCTACAGGTTGATTTCTAGGCAATGTTAAGTTCAGTAGTTTTGCCATTGCTTTCTGAACGAGTACTCAATATTTAAGTGGAACTTGATGCTGGTGAAGATGTTTAACACCCGACCCCACTATCAGCACACAAGAGCAAGTACTCTTATCTTTCCAGCCACATCAACATTTCAATAGAAAGCCATCTGTATTCCGACAGATAGAACAGTCATCTGTATTCCGACAGATAGAACAGTCATCTGTATTCCGACAGATAGAACAGTCATCTGTATTCCGACAGATAGAACAGTCATCTGTATTCCGACAGATAGAACAGTCATCTGTATTCCGACAGATAGAACAGTCATCTGTATTCAAATCTACAGCATGTTTATCTATATAAAAGGACAGCATAAATATCTGTACTACAACAATTAGTACTGCCTCTAGATTACAATAAATACCACAGCTATCTATATTAAATTACACAGCAAAGCTATCTGTAGTAAATAACAACTACACACGTTTCAAGAATTGATTTGTGAAAATATAAACTGGTAAACTACCATAAAGTGACTTGGACTGAAATGAAACTGTTGTATTTTGTTATTTACTCCACGACAAACTTGGGATATAGGCCAGCATTTCATATCTCCCATTTCTATGCAGTGATATAGGGACCTTATTAATTCTAGACTATGATGCAGGGAGTCTGACTTCTATATTGTGATACAGAGCTTGCATCTATCATTCCTGTAATGCTTTATAATATGGACTGCATCTCTCATTTCTATAGTGTGATACAGAATTCTTATTTCTATACTTGGTGATTTTAATGCAAAAGTAGGAAAGGGAAATATGGAGGATGTAGTGGGGAATTATGGTTTAGGTACAAGAAATGAAAGAGGGGAAAAGCTAATAGAATGGGCAAATATCAATGATATGATAATTGGAAACACATGGTTTAAACACCATAAAAGACGACTGTACACATGGATAAGCCCTGATAAGAAAATACGCAACCAAATTGACTACATACTAATTAATAAAAGATTTAGAAATGCTTTAATTAATGTAAAGACAATGCCTGGTGCTGACTGTAATAGTGATCATGTACCACTATGTGGACAAATAAAAGTAAGATTAAAGAGAGGGAAAAAAATGGTTAAGAACATGAGACTTAATAAAGAGGTTCTAAAAATAGATAAAGAAATGCAAGAACAATACAGAGTGACTGTGAAAAATAGGTACAATGCAATAACTAAAATACAGAGTATAGATGAACAATGGGAAATGTTAAGGGACTCCATTCATCAAACTAGCAAAGAAGTATTACCAGAGAGAGGCAAAATAGCTAAGAAAAAATGGATGAATGAAGATATCTTAAACCTGATGGACAAAAGAAAACAGTATAAAAATGACAAACAAGAATACGCTAAGATAAATAAAGAAATAAAAGATAAATGTGGAAAGGCTAAAGAAAGTTGGTTAAACGAGCAATGCAAAAAAATTGAATTAAATTCCATTAAAGATACAAAAAATATGCACAGACAAATCAGTGAGCTTACAGGAAAAAAAATAAGAATAAATACAGGGTGTTTGAAATCAAAAACAGGAAAGATAATATTAGAGGAAGATGCTATAATGAAGAGGTGGAATGAGTATATAAGAGAATTATATGAAGGAGAAAGGGCAGAATTAACAGAAGATAGTAACTTAGAAGGTCCACCTATTCTGAAAGAAGAAGTCGCTGACGCTATGAAACGTATGAAGAAAGGAAAAACAGCTGGGCCAGATGAAATCACAATAGAAGAATTAGAAGTTTTGGGAGAATTTGGAGTAGATATATTAACCAAAATGTTGAATGATATTTACAGCAGTGGATATTTACCCAGTGATATGCTGAAATCTGTATTTATAGCTATACCAAAAAGACCAGGAGCAATTGATTGTGAAGATTTTCGTACAATTAACCTTATAAACCATATCACTAAGCTTCTACTCAGAATCATAATGAGAAGAACCAAAAAGAAAATAAAAATGGAAATTAGTGAAGAACAGTATGGATTTGTGGAAGGAAAGGGCACAAACAATGCAATTTATACATTGCGGACACTAATAGAAAGGTCAATAGAGAAACAGAGGGACATATATTTGTGCTTCATAGATTATACTAAGGCATTTGATAAAGTAAAACATGATGAACTGATTAAAATGTTGGAAGATATCAACACTGATGGAAAAGATTTAAGAATAATAAAGAATATTTACTGGAACCAAGTAGCAGCAATTAAAATGGGAAATAAAGAGGGTAGTTACGAACAGATAAAGCTAGGAGTACGACAAGGGTGTGTCTTGTCACCAGATCTTTTCTCCCTGTATAGCGAAGTAATAATGAGAGAGATCAAAGAGATGCCAGGAATACTAGTTGGAGGTTATAATATAAATAATATACGCTATGCAGATGACACAGTATTGGTGGCGGATAATTCAACAGACCTACAACAATTATTAGACGTTGTAGTAACAGAGAGTGCAAGGAAAGGACTCAACTTGAATATCAAGAAAACAGTAACAATGGTAATATCAAAGAAAATGGTGACACCAAAATGTGACATAGAAATAGAAGGGAAAATCCTTAACCAAGTTGATAATTTTAGATACCTAGGGGCATTTATAACATCAGATGGAAGATGTACAACAGAGATTAGGAGCAGAATAGGGCAGGCAAAAGCCGCATTTCATAAAATGAAGAGTATCTTATGCAATAAGTCACTGTCACTGAATGTAAGAAAGAGAGTGCTGAAATGCTATGTAGAACCAGTTTTGCTGTATGGCAGTGAATCTTGGAATGTAAATGAACAAATTAAGAAGAAATTAGAAGCAACAGAGATGTGGTTCCTGAGACGAATGTTGCGAATTCCTTGGACTGCCAGAGTAACTAACGACGACTGCCTGAAACAGGCTAATGAAACTAGAACATTATATACAACAATAAGACAGAGACAAACAGCTTTCCTCGGTCATGTGATGAGAAGAGAGGCATTGGAGAACATCGTAACAACTGGAAAGATCGAGGGGAAGAGAGGCAGAGGTAGACCAAGAGAAGTGATGCTGGATGGATTGAGACGGTGGCATGGAGGAATATCAGCAGCAGAGTTGATCCAGAAAACCAAAGACCGAGATCTATGGAGAGCCATGAACGCCTACGCCAGCCGGCACGGCACTTGATGATGATGATACTCGGGGACGATTGATTAACCTGGTCAACAAACGCCCGCAAAAGTTGGATGTGTCGGCCTAATGGTGCCAGAACGCAGCTCTGCTGTAAACAGGCACAATGCAGAAGAAGGAGAAGATTTCTATCGTGTGTATAAGAACCTTATATCTCATTTCTATACTGTGATAAAAAAAACTGCATCTCTTATTTCTATAGTGTGATACAGAAACCTTATTTCTTATTTCTATACTCCGGGATGATTAACCCGGTCAACAAACACCCGCAGAAGTCGGATTTGTCGACCTAATGGTGCAAGAACGCAGCTCTGCTGTAAGCAGGCACAATGCAATCACATCCCCAAAAAAACTCTCTGGATGAACGCAGAAAAAGAATTCTATACTGTGATATAAGAACCTTATATCTCATGTCTGTACAGTGATATAAGAACCTTATATCTCATCTCTGTACTGTGATATAAGAACCTTATATCTCATGTCTGTACTGTGATAAAAAGACTGCATCTCTTATTTCTATACGGTGGCTAGGTACTGCATCTATCAACAATGGGATGTAAAAGTTGTAATTCTGTTAGCCAGGTACACAACACACACAAACATTCTGAGCAGTGACATTCGGAGAAACTTTACAAAAATGCAGAATTTGATAAATCCTTTGTTCTGTTGTGCTGGAACGACAGTGTGTCACCACAATACTTGAGAGTACAATATTTCGGTCTGAAGATGTCAATTGTGCAATGAATACTTTATGAACATGTCAAAAACTGGACTAGACACAAACGGCATGCTGACATGTGACATACTTTATGTAAATGCTGTCGCATGAAAACGTATAATGTCTAAATACTGACTGGAAGACCAGGGCAAGTGGTTTACGTGGACAAAAGAAAGTGTTACACAATAATATAAACTAAGCTATTAAGAAACAAGCAATGTGGAGACTACAGCATCAAGTAAAATTGCTGAAAAATTTTATTTTTACACACTCAGTTTGAGAACTATACTTCATTTCTTACCATCATTTTGTGGACTGTATTTCAGGGTGCACATGATAATCTCTTGGGGTATATTTCATGGCACATATGTTTCAGGAATTCTCTTTCAGGGCCAGTCTAGTTTGGCCATATTACACTAGCGTTTTATACAAAGTTGACACAGAATCAAGAGATAAACAAATCTGGTCTAATGTTAGCATAAACATGACTGAAACAGTGGCTTAAAAAAAATTACATGTCATACTATCTTCCAAATGGAAGTTTCTGTTTACCAAATGCCATGAAATATACCCGGATATATAAGTAACATTGTGAAAACTGTAGCCAATACATGAAATCTATACATAATCTATATATAGCATATTAAATAACTATCAGTTCTTTCTTTTCAATCCACTTTGTGTGGTCTGCTGTAAACTAACATTTAATATATGTTAATTGTGAATAGACAAACCTGGACCTTTCTTATCACACAAATGTGACCGGACTAAATGACTCCCACGGCATGTTATATACCACTACTGGTTCATCTAGAAACTTAAAGCCTACTTCCTTATGCCAGACTGTACAATGTCAAGTTTTTAATGTCACCCCTGATACATAAAAACATATGTCACAAAGTATCTTCTGATCTCCCTGAAGCCTAAATCCTCTGAACCATGTAAATTGTTTACATAATTTTATTTTCGTTCTAGGATAAAATCAGTATACAATATTAATACAACATTATATATAAACACTGTGTAGTTTGATATTGCCAACATAAGAAAAACATATGTAACATTAAATATTAGGTAGGGTTAATAGTTCAACAGTTTAAAACACATGCACTATATAGTCAAATATTAAAAACATAATAATAATATAGTACAATAAACAAAAGATTTAAAAACAACAATAATATAATTGATCAACATGTCATCATATTTGCTGTCATGTAAAGAGACATTCTGACGTCTGATGAGGGCTACTATCTTCAGTTAAACCTGTGTTATCTGAAATACTCTGACCTTGATCTCTTGAAGCTCTGCAAAGTGCTCAGGCAAAATCCTACCCTCCTCTTTCCCACTATAGAGACTTAACCAAGCATTCAATCTATAAACCCCATGTTTTGCTTTACTCCTTGTCTAGGAATTAGATAAAATGTTCACCCTTTAACACTATACTTCCCTCTAGTCTAGGAAATGGATAAAATGTTCACCATTTAACACTATACTTCTCTTCGTCTAGGAACTTTACCAAATGTTAAAGCTTTTAACTCTACCCTTCTTGAAGTGGACTTTAATGGTCTAAAAATAAATTATATTAATGCTAAACTTCAGCTGTCAACATTATATTTAAATAAAAACAATTTAATAACGTTACAAGTATCAGTAAAGTCAGATTACACATGTGTATTATACTCAGTATAACAACATCTCAATGCATTTGCCCTAGTTAACAAGCTAGACATACAGAACTTGTTGATTGTTCCAGCAAGGATATGAAGTGTATCCACACTGAATAACCTATCCGAACAATGAACATTCCTACACTTGTACACCTTCTCCGAGAGACACAGAACAATTGATCTGCCTGAAGTGCTACAATGATAGACTGTAGATAATAAAATACCCAGTCTCCTCACTGTGCTATCTGAGATGTATCCAGGCCACAACTGGATCTAATATGCTACTGTGTAGCAAGCACTGTGATAAGTCACACACAGTGCCCACACTGTAGGGTGTCTCACGTAAAGCTGAACACAGATACAGGTGTGATGTTAATAAATTATTACATAATGTACAACCATTTCTACAAGTTATAATTTTATAACAAGAAGCTAATGAAACACATACTAACATGTATTAACTACAATATTGTGTCACACAGAAATATCAAGTGTAACAACATCTCATGCAATTTGGACAGGTTGCATTCTCTTGTCTCTACTTCCTTCTTCTCACTTCTATGAGCGCCAAACAATAATACACACGCGTTTATTTATTAACTGTTTCACATAGACAAGTTAACTGTTTCATATAGACAAGTTAAAAAAAAAAACACAATGAAATCTATAATACATGAGCAAGGAAAAAGCAAACAATTTAGCAATACAAACAGAGAGCTTAACAGTGGTAGGGCAGCTTCAAAAACAGAAGCAAACATGTAATAAGGCCAAGGTGACAAAGACTAGCACCAGTCAGAACTACAGGAGGCAGCTAAACAAGTACAATCAACACAATTCACTATATGGCTTCACGAGCTGCTATCTACAAACTGTGCTGCAGAAGTAGCACTACTTGTGTTCTGGATGCACTAACAATTAAACATCATGGCTGTCAGCAATTGTAAAGTGTATTATTTCTGTAGGGACAGGCATCATCTTGTCATAATCTCCCACTTTTGTCATCAAGCATCATGGGGAGGAATAATTGGTGCTCCAGCACCCGATAGGTGGCACTGGATAGTGTCATCCATGTGACTGTACAATGTCGTCAGTCCATTTTCTTCTTGGGTATCCTCTTGCTCTCGTAGCAGATCTTCTTTGATATAGCACCAGTGCTGGTTGTTGATGGTGTTGCATTCTAACGAGATGGCCAAACTATTTGATCTTCTGTCTTTCACTATATGTGGCACAAGGTGTTGATCACACTGTCTGTCTGATAACATCATGACTTATTCGGTCTTGGATAGTTAAGTTGGTAGCTCTCCTCAAGCATTTCATCTCACAGATGTTGATTTTGCATGTGATTTGGATAATGTGCAAGTTTGAAATTTGTAGAATAGGGTTGGTATGAGTTTATAATTTATTATCTGTCTTTTTTCGGACATAGATATGTTTGGATATTTCAGTATTGGTGATTGATATGCAAGTGCCCTTGCTTTCTCATTTTGCTTTCTCTGTCCAATCTGCCATCTTCTGTGATCATACTTCCAAGATATTTGAATTCTTTAACTTGTTTCAGAGATATGCTATTTATCTGTATACTTAGTGGACCAGGTAATCTGCTAACTTGCATTACTTCAGTTTTGACTGTGTTTATACTCATATTGTAACTGCTGTATGTTGAACTCAGCTACAGGCAACATGGCTGTATCTACACATCTGAAACAACTGTCCACTGAAATATATTCTAACAGAAGTCTGATACATCCAGCCATTCAATAAACATGCCCCACTAAGGATTTGTGATGTGATAGTACCATCACATGTTGTAAGGATGAACGCATGGAGGAACTGATGGCTACTCTTTCCCTTACCTAGCAAAACGAAGACTGTACGCGGCAAACCCTCATCTGACCCTCTCACTACTTATCAGTGCAGTTCCCTGTCAACTATGTTTACACACCCACTGCCATCAATAATTCTCTAGTGTTGTAAATGCACTCACCACCATCAACCTTAAATAATTCTCTAGTGTTGTAAATGCACTCACCACCATCAACCTTAAATAATTCTCTAGTGTTGTACAAGAATCTTATTTGTCTAGTCATTAAATAAATTGCCATGACTCTCCATAGATTACGGCTAGATGGCAAAGTCCATGCTAAATACACCTGTGAAATACTGCATAACATGGGAATGGAATATTCTTAGCATGATGTCACCAACAATAATCTAACTATTTAAAATGATTATATTTAACAAATTGAGCGGGCCGAGGTAGCACGATGGCTAGCATCCTTGTTTTCTGGCCTGGTGCTCAAGTGTCTGAATCCCTATTGAGGCAACATGTTGAACATAATTTGAGTCCCCAGGTCGAAAACTGCTACATGAACTATCATGTCTACAGGCATTTCTCAAACAAACAAATGTATCATCACCAAGGCAGCAATGACATCCACCTTTCACTCTGAATAATTTCAAGTCAATTTCCTAAACTGAAATATAACATCAAGTCTTGCTATTAAGCAGATCGTTAAAGTTATAACAAAAGTTGTATTATAAATGAGAACTAACATAGAATATAAAGTCCTGTTCTAAACTGGACTGATTATCAGAGTAACAACATGGAATTATGGTCTAAATGGACTTATTATATTATTAGAGTAACAACATGAAATTATGTTCTAAACTGGACTTATTATTAGAGTAACAACATGGAATTATGTTCTAAATTGGACTGATTATCAAGATTGCTTCCTCTGCTCCATGCCAACTGCTGAGTAGGAAAAGAGACACAAAACTGCATAGCAAATAGGGTCAGCCTGTTAAATAGACAGAACAAAAGTATAAGTCAGTAATGTCTCACATGAAGGACGTACTTAACATAGCATACACAATACAGGTCAAGGTTTCAGTAAGCACACCGTGAACACTATTATACAGAAGTGATAAATTTAACATAAACTAGCCGACTGTTGTAGCCGCTGAGGTGACCAGTTCCATTCTGTTGACCATTCATCTTGGAGCAGTATATTATTCCTCTTACCTTCTCAGACAAAGACAAAATAAACTTGGAAGGATCCATGTGTAGGGTAACAATCCCTCAACAGTTAGAAATCACAAACAGCAGAATAAACATAAGATGCTGTCTACATTATGTTTGACAATTAGACAACCTACCCACACAAAGAATATAGCATGTGAGATTCTGGTTTACACATTTGAATCCTTGTTAATGCAACAGAGTTGGTGCACTGTACTGACATTTTCCTGAAGTAATCTATGGGAGGAAACTGTTATTGTACTCTCTTCTCCTGTCTCAGTCTGTACCTCTGCTACTTGTTGTACTCTCTCCTTGCCGTATTTTCTACTTCTCAGATTACTGTACTCTCTCCTCTCTTGCCGTATTTTCTACTTCTCAGATTGCTGTACTCTCTCCTCTCTTGCCGTATTTTCTACTTCTCAGATTGCTGTACTCTCTCCTCTCTTGCCGTATTTTCTACTTCTCAGATTGCTGTACTCTCTCCTCTCTTGCCGTATTTTCTACTTCTCAGATTACTGTATGCTCTCCTCTCTTGCCGTATTTTCTACTTCTCAGATTACTGTACTCTCTCCTCTCTTGTCGTATTTTCTACTTCTCAGATTACTGTACTCTCTCTCCTCTCTTGTACTCTCTCCTCTCTTGCCGTATTTTCTACTTTTCAGATTGCTGTACTCTCTCCTCTCTTGCCGTATTTTCTACTTCTCAGATTGCTGTACTCTCTCCTCTCTTGCCGTATTTTCTACTTCTCAGATTACTGTACTCTCTCCTTGCCGTAATATCTACTTCTCAGATTACTGTACTCTCTCCTCTCTTGCCGTATTTTCTACTGCTCAGATTACTGTACTCTCACCTTGCCGTATTTTCTACTTCTCAGATTACTGTACTCTCTCCTCTCTTGCCGTATTTTCTACTTCTCAGATTACTGTACTCTCTCCTCTCTTGCCGTATTTTCTACTTCAGATTACTGTACTCTCTCTCCTCTCTTGTACTCTCTCCTCTCTTGCCGTATTTTCTACTTTTCAGATTGCTGTACTCTCCCCTCTCTTGCCGTATTTTCTACTTCTCAGATTACTGTACTCTCTCCTTGCCGTATTTTCTACTTCTCAGATTACTGCACTCTCTCTCCTCTCTTGCCGTATTTTCTACTTCTCAGATTACTGCACTCTCTCTTCTCTCTTGCCATATTTTCTACTTCTCAGATTACCGTACTCTCTCCTCTCTTGCCGTATTTTCTACTTCTCAGATTACTGTACTTCCTCCTCTCTTGCCGTATTTTCTATTTCTCAGATTACCGTACTTCCTCCTCTCTTGCCGTATTTTCTACTTCTCAGATTACTGCACTCTCTCTCCTCTCTTGCCATATTTTCTACTTCTCAGATTACTGTACTCTCTCCTCTCTTGCCGTATTTTCTACTTCTCAGATTACTGTACTCTCTCCTCTCTTGCCGTATTTTCTACTTCTCAGATTACTGTACTCTCTCCTCTCTTGCTGTATTTTCTACTTCTCAGATTACTGTACTTCCTCCTCTCTTGCCGTATTTTTCTACTTCTCAGATTACCGTACTTCCTCCTCTCTTGCCGTATTTCTACTTCTCAGATTACTGCACTCTCTTCTCCTCTCTTGCCATATTTTCTACTTCTCAGATTACTGTACTCTCTCCTCTCTTGTCGTATTTTCTACTTCTCAGATTACTGTACTCTCTCCTCTCTTGCCGTATTTCTACTTCTCAGATTACTGTACTCTCTCCTCTCTTGCTGTATTTTCTACTTCAGAGTACTGTACTCTCTCTCCTCTCTTGTACTCTCTCCTCTCTTGCCGTATTTTCTACTTTTCAGATTGCTGTACTTCTCCCCTCTCTTGCCGTATTTTCTACTTCTCAGATTACTGTATGCTTCCTCTTCCTTGCCGTATTTTCTACTTCTCAGATTACTGTACTCTCTCCTCTCTTGTCCGTATTTTCTACTTCTCAGATTACTGTAGTGCTCTCTCTCCTCTCTTGTACTACTCTCTCCTCTCTTGCCGTATTTTCTACTTTTCAGAGTGCTGTACTCTCTCCTCTCTTGCCGTATTTTCTACTTCTCAGATTGCTGTCCTCTCTCCTCTCTTGCAGTATTTTCTACTTCTCAGAGTACTGTACTCTCTCCTCTGCCTGTAATATCTACTTCTCAGATTACCGGTACTCTCTCCTCTCTTGCCGTATTTTCTACTGCTCAGATTACTGTACTCTCACCTTGCCGTATTTGTCATACTTCTCAGATTACTGTACTCTCTCCTCTCTTGCCGGATTTTCTACTTCTCAGATACTGTACCTCCTCTCCCTCTCTTGCCGTATTTTCTACTTCAGATTAGCTGGTACTCTCTCTCCTCTCTTGTACTCTCGCCTCTCTTTGCCGTATTTTCTACTTTCAGATTGCTGTACTCTCCCCTCTCTTGCCGTATTTTCTACTTCTCAGATTACTGTACTCTCTCCTTGCCGTATTTTCTACTTCTCAGATTACTGCACTCTCTCACCTCTCTTGCCGTATTTTCTACTTCTCAGATTACTGCACTCTCTCTTCTCTCTTGCCATATTTTCTACTTCTCAGATTACCGTACTCTCTCCTCTCTTGCCGTATTTTCTACTTCTCAGATTACTGTACTTCCTCCTCTCTTGCCGTATTTTTACTTTCTCAGATTACCGTACTTCCTCCTCTCTTGCCGTATTTTCTACTTCTCAGATTACTGCACTCTCTCTCCTCTCTTGCCATATTTTCTACTTCTCAGATTACTGTACTCTCTCCTCTCTTGCCGTATTTTCTACTTCTCAGATTACTGTACTCTCTCCTCTCTTGCCGTATTTCTACTTCTCAGATTACTGTACTCTCTCCTCTCTTGCCTGTATTTTCTACTTCTCAGATTACTGTACTTCCTCCTCTCTTGCCGTATTTTCTACTTCTCAGATTACCGTACTTCCTCCTCTCTTGCCGTATTTTCTACTTCTCAGATTACTGCACTCTCTCTCCTCTCTTGCCATATTTTCTACTTCTCAGATTACTGTACTCTCTCCTCTCTTGTGTATTTTTCACTTCTCAATTACTGTACTCTCTCCTCTCTTGCCGTATTTTCTACTTCTCAGATTACTGTACTCTTCCTCTCTTGCCGTATTTTCTACTCAGATTACTGTACTCTCTCCTCTCTTGTACTCTCTCCTCTCTTGCCGTATTTTCTACTTTTCAGATTGCTGTACTTTACCGTACTTCCTCCTCTCTTGCCGTATTTTCTACTTCTCAGATTACTGCACTCTCTCTCCTCTCTTGCCAATTTTTCTACTTCTCAGATTACTGTACTCTCTCCTCTCTTGCCGTATTTTCTACTTCTCAGATTACTGTACTCTCTCCTCTCTTGCCGTATTTTCTACTTCTCAGATTACTGTACTCTCTCCTCTCTTGCTGTATTTTCTACTTCTCAGATTACTGTACTTCCTCCTCTCTTGCCGTATTTTCTACTTCTCAGATTACCGTACTTCCTCCTCTCTTGCCGTATTTTCTACTTCTCAGATTACTGCACTCTCTCTCCTCTCTTGCCATATTTTCTACTTCTCAGATTACTGTACTCTCTCCTCTCTTGTCGTATTTTCTACTTCTCAGATTACTGTACTCTCTCCTCTCTTGCCGTATTTTCTACTTCTCAGATTACTGTACTCTCTCCTCTCTTGCTGTATTTTCTACTTCTCAGATTACTGTACTCTCTCCTCTCTTGCCGTATTTTCTACTTCTCAGATTACTGTACTTCCTCCTCTCTTGCTGTATTTTCTACTTCTCAGATTACTGTACTTCCTCCTCTCTTGCCGTATTTTCTACTTCTCAGATTACTGTACTCTCTCCTCTCTTGCCGTATTTTCTACTTCTCAGATTACTGTACTCTCTCTCCTCTCTTGCCGTATTTTCTACTTCTCAGATTACTGTACTTCCTCCTCTCTTGTCGTATTTTCTACTTCTCAGATTACTGTACTTCCTCCTCTCTTGCCGTATTTTCTACTTCTCAGATTACTGTACTCTCTCCTCTCTTGCCATATTTTCTACTTCTCAGATTACTGTACTCTCTCCTCTCTTGCCGTATTTTCTACTTCTCAGATTACTGTACTCTCTCTCCTCTCTTGCCGTACTCTCCACTCAGCAAATGACTGTCCTCTCTACCATCTCTACTCCTCAAATCACTGCAGTCTCATGTCTACTGTTTCACTTCCTACACCACAAAACTCATCATCATCATCTTCCACTTCTGCCGCCAAGCGTTGTAGGGAAGAATAATTTGCACTCAAGCGCCCGATGGGCGGCACTGGATAGTGTCATTCCGTGTGGATGTACAATGTCTTTGATGTTGTTCATTCATTTTCTTCTTAGGCGTCCTCATAGTCTCGTCGCAGATGATCTTTGATGTAAGGCCAGTGATGGTAGTTGTTCGTGTTGCATTCTAACAACATGGCCAAACCACTTGATCTTCTGTCTTTCAATAAATGTGGCACAAGGTGTTGATCCCACAGTCTGTCTGATAACAGCATTTCTTACTCGGTCTCGAATTGTTAAGTTGGCAGCTCTCCTCAGGCATCTCATCTCACAGGTGTTGATTTTGCGAAAGTGTGATTTGGATTAAGTCCAAGTTTGAGATTGGTGTGAATATGCTGGTTATTATCTGTTGTTTTGCGGACATGGGTATGTTTGGATGTTTCAGTAAGGGTGATAGTTGATATTAAGTGCACTAGCTTTTTGACATCTGATTTTGATTTCTCTGAAATATAAAAAAAAAAAACAACCCACAAAAGTGCTGAAAGTGAATGTGTCATCTGAGTCTTCAAGTTTCCTGGTGACATACTTTGCTCATGAGTCTGTCCACGGCTGATGTCTTGACTTCTACCACTGCACGACTTTAATTTATACATTCTCATTCTCTATGTTCTGGACTCACTCTCGTCTCCACTACAAGCTGCTCTAGGCTAATTGCTTTGTGTAGTGTTATATCTCTCTATGCTGGTTAATGCTCTATCTTTAGCATCAGTAGAACAGATGTCATGACTATAACCAAAGAAGAAAAAAAAACAAAGATAATCTAACAGATAAATGTTTTGCATATCCTTTACAGGACATCACTGTCAACGCCAGCATCTTTCAGCTGTATGTTGATTTCTTGGCAAGATTACGCTCAGTAGTTTGCCATTGCTTTCTGAGTGGGCGGCTCACATACCCCGTAAGTTACCGATGCGATTCGAACCACTGCTGATTCTCACCGTCATCACGTTACCTACGAGAGTATACGAGATTACGGAGAGAAGTCGCTAACCTCTAAGCCACGAAGCCGGCAATCTAACAGAACACCCCCTGAAATAAGTACAGAGCTTCAAGTATATAGGAAGTATAATATCATCAAATAGCAAATCAGAAGAAGATATCGAAAATAGATGTAATAAGGCAAACCAACTCATTGAACAAATGGCAACAATACTAAAGAACAAACACATATCAATAGTTATTAAGAAAGCACTATACAACACAATCTTTCTACCAACTCTATGCTACCAATGACAAACCTGGAAAATGACAAAAAAAGAGAAAGAAAAAAATGACAACTACAGAAATTAGATTCCTAAGAAAAATTCTCAATGTATCAAGAAGAGAGAAAATCAGAAATGAAGAAATCAGGACTGAAGTGGGAGTTATAGCAGCGCTAGATTTTATCAGAAGGCAGCAAGTCAAATGGTTTGGCCATGTAATGAGGTTACCAGCCAACAGTATACCACAACAAGCAATGATGTACAGACCAGCCAGAACCAGGAGAAGAGGCTGGCCATATAAATGATGGACGAAGGGAATATCAGAGTCCATGGGAATCTCCATACAGGAAGCCCATAATCGGGCACTCTTCCGCTGTTTATTCTTCACCTCGACACCATAAGGTACAAGAGGAACATGATGAGATGAGATGATGAGATCAGATGATGATTGCCACAACTCTTTATGTTGATTAGTACTCTTTCTCTTTGTGCTGTTTAATAATGTATTTCTTCTTCATTTTTTTCCCCGTGTTTCCATCCTATTTCAGGATATTGCGGTCAACATTAGCATCTTTCAGCTGTATGTTGATGGCTTGCTGATGAGCGTAATCTAGCCTAGGCTAGATTACGCTCATCAGCAAGCCATGACTTTCTGAGCGACCTGCTCCATACTCTCATAAGTCACTGGCGCGACTCGAACCACTTTTAATTCTCGTGCTCTTACGTCAACCACGAGAGTATTCGGGATTAACGGAGAAAGCTGCTAACCCCTCGGCCAGGGAGCTGGCTATTTCTTCTTCATGCTGTTTAGCAATGTATCTCTTTATGTTGTTTAGTTTTCCATCTCTTTATGCTGTTTACTATTCGATGTATTAAGCTATTCAGTACTCCATCTCTTACTGCTGTTTCATTCTCCATCTCTTTATGTTGTTTCATTCTCCATCTCTTTATGTTGTTTCATTCTCCATCTCTTTATGTTGTTTCATTCTCCATTTCTTTATGTTGTTTCATTCTCCATCTCTTTATGTTGTTTCAATCTCCATCTCTTTATATTGTTTCATTCTCCATCTCTTTATGCTGTTTCATTCTCCAACACTTTATGCTGTTTCATTCTCCATCTCTTTATGTTGTTTCATTCTCCATCTCTTTATGCTGTTTTGTTTTCCTTTTCTTTCTGCTATTTAATGCTCCATCTCTTTATGTTGTTTCATTCTCCATCTCTTTATGCTGTTTCATTCTCCATCTCTTTATGTTTTTCATTCTCCATCTCTTACTGCTGTTTCATTCTCCATCTCTTTATGTTGTTTCGTTCTCCATCTCTTTATGCTGTTTTTTTTTCTCTTTTCTTTCTGCTATTTAATGCTCCATCTCTTTATGCTGTCTCATTCTCCATCTCTTTATGCTGTCTCATTCTCCATCTCTTTATGCTGTTTCATTCTCCATCTCTTTATGCTGTTTCATTCTCCATCTCTTTATGCTGTTTCATTCTCCATCTCTTTATGCTGTTTCATTCTCCATCTCTTTATGCTGTTTCATTCTCCACCTCTTTATGCTGTTTCATTCTCCATCTCTTTATGCTGTTTCATTCTTCATCTGTTTATGCTGTTTCATTCTCCATCTCTTTATGTTTTTCATTCTTCATCTCTATATGCTGTTTCATTCTCCATCTCTTTATGTTGTTTAATTCTCCATTTCCTTATGCTGTTTCATTCTCCATCTCTTTATGCTGTTTCATTCTCCATCTCTTTATGCTTTTTTGTTTTCCTTTTCTTTCTGCTATTTAATGCTCCATCTCTTTATCCTGTTTCATTCTCCATCTCTTTATGCTGTTTCCTTCTCCATCTCTTTATGTTGTTTCGTTCTCCATCTCTTTATGTTGTTTCGTTGTCCTTTTCTTTCTGCTATTTAATGCTCCATCTCTTTATGCTGTTTCATTCTCCATCTCTTTATGTTGTTTCGTTCTCCATCTCTTTATGTTGTTTCATTCTTCATCTCTTTATGTTGTTTAATTCTCCATCTCTTTATGTTGTTTAATGCTCCATCTCTTTATGCTGTTTAATGCTCGATCTCTTTATGCTGTTTCATTCTCCATCTCTTTATGTTTTTCATTCTCCATCTCTTACTGCTGTTTCATTCTCCATCTCTTTATGTTTTTCATTCTCCATCTCTTACTGCTGTTTCATTCTCCATCTCTTTCTGCTGTTTCATTCTCCATCTCTTTATGTTGTTTCATTCTCCATCACTTTATGCTGTTTCATTCTCCATCACTTTATGCTGTTTCAATCTAAATCTCTTTATGTTGTTTCGTTCTCCATCTCTTTATGCTGTTTTTTTTCTCTTTTCTTTCTGCTATTTAATGCTCCATCTCTTTATGCTGTCTCATTCTCCATCTCTTTATGTTGTTTCATTCTCCATCTCTTTATGCTGTTTCATTCTTCATCTGTTTATGCTGTTTCATTCTCCATCTCTTTATGCTGTTTCATTCTCCATCTCTTTATGCTGTTTCATTCTCCACCTCTTTATGCTGTTTCATTCTCCATCTCTTTATGCTGTTTCATTCTCCATCTCTTTATGCTATTTTGTTTTCCTGTTCTTTCTGCTATTTAATGCTCCATCTCTTTATGCTGTTTCATTCTCCATCTCTTTATGCTGTTTCCTTCTCCATCTCTTTATGTTGTTTCGTTCTCCATCTCTTTATGCTGTTTCCTTCTCCATCTCTTTATGTTGTTTCGTTCTCCATCTCTTTATGCTGTTTCCTTCTCCATCTCTTTATGTTGTTTCGTTCTCCATCTCTTTATGTTGTTTCGTTGTCCTTTTCTTTCTGCTATTTAATGCTCCATCTCTTTATGCTGTTTCATTCTCCATCTCTTTATGTTGTTTCGTTCTCCATCTCTTTATGTTGTTTCATGCTCCATCTCTTTATGCTGTTTCATTCTCCATCTCTTTATGTTGTTTCATTCTCCATCTCTTTATGCTGTTTCTCCATCTCTTTATGCTGTTTTGGTTTCCTTTTCTTTCTGCTATTTAATGCTCCATCTCTTTATGCTGTTTCATTCTCCATCTCTTTATGCTGTTTCATTCTCCATCTCTTTATGCTGTTTCATTCTCCATCTCTTTATGTTGTTTCGTTCTCCATCTCTTTATGCTGTTTTGGTTTCCTTTTCTTTCTGCTATTTAATGCTCCATCTCTTTATGCTGTTTCATTCTCCATCTCTTTATGTTTTTCATTCTCCATCTCTTTATGTTGTTTCATTCTCCATCTCTTTATGCTGTTTCATTCTCCATCTCTTTATGTTGTTTCATTCTCCATCTCTTTATGCTGTTTCATTCTCCATCTCTTTATGCTGTTTCATTCTCCATCTCTTTATGCTGTTTCATTCTCCATCTCTTTATGTTGTTTCGTTCTCCATCTCTTTATGCTGTTTTGGTTTCCTTTTCTTTCTGCTATTTAATGCTCCATCTCTTTATGCTGTTTCATTCTCCATCTCTTTATGCTGTTTCATTCTCCATCTCTTTATGCTGTTTCATTCTCCATCTCTTTATGTTGTTTCGTTCTCCATCTCTTTATGCTGTTTTGGTTTCCTTTTCTTTCTGCTATTTAATGCTCCATCTCTTTATGCTGTTTCATTCTCCATCTCTTTATGTTTTTCATTCTCCATCTCTTTATGTTGTTTCATTCTCCATCTCTTTATGCTGTTTCATTCTCCATCTCTTTATGTTTTTCATTCTCCATCTCTTTATGTTGTTTCATTCTCCATCTCTTTATGCTGTTTCATTCTCCATCTCTTTATGTTGTTTCATTCTCCATCTCTTTATGTTGTTTCATTCTCCATTTCTTTATGTTGTTTAATGCTCCATCTCTTTATGTTGTTTCATTCTCCATTTCTTTCTGCTGTTTAATGCTCCATCTCTTTATGTTGTTTCATTCTCCATCTCTTTATGCTATTTAATGCTTCATGCCTGTAAGCTGTTCAGTGCTCTATCTCCTGCTGTTCTGGGCTCACTTCTGTCTCCACTGCTACCACATCAAACTGCTCTACTCTTAATATTTTTAGAGCCCCACCACCTTATAGATAACCTCTCAAACTGCATCCTCCTACTTCAACTCTTCCATTACACATCTTTACATTCCGTCACATTCCGTTCTTACCACTCCTCTCTACATTCAACCTTTCTGCTCCCAACTTCCCAGCCCCTGTCTTGTAGTTTCTCCCCCCATCCCTGTCCTCTGGCCAGGCATACAACAGCGAGTTATGCCAGAGATGTGACTCCCCAATGCCCTGGCATCTCCTTCCATCTCTCTGACCTCTGACACTAGCATGATGATGATAATAAGGCAACACAAGCTGATAGATTATAACCTTTAACCTTCTAAATACAGGAAGTGACTAGATATCCTCCAGTTAAAGGTCACAAACACAGTGAAACCGAGACATAAATGGTTCTAAAATATTGAGTTACAGACACAGTGACACTGAGGCATCAATGGTTCTCAAGCATACAGTTCCAGAAACAGTGAACCTGATACATCAATGGCTCTCACATCTTGGTGTCTGTTAGTTTGGTGATGAAATATTCATCCTGAGGCGGATCTTCATTATACTGAGTTGCTCACAAATAAACTGCAACATATCTGCCTGTCCACTAACATATCTGAGATCTCCAATAGTCCAGTGGTGTGTTTTCTCAACTGCAATATTTGTTGCCGGTCCAATGACCTGTCCGAGATTCACAGTGGTCATGGATCATTTTCTCACAACTGCAATATTTATGCCTGTCAAGTGATACGTCCAAGAAAAACAATGGACAAGGGTCATTTTCTCACAACTGCACACATACTGTAAATCTTCTGCTGAGGGAGGGCGTTGCACTCTCCTAGACATTATGTTGACCGATGGCTGGACACAACCCAGCACTGTCAACAACCAACTATGATCAGATGGTGTGTGATTCATGGTTGGCCGGTGACCCCTCTGGAAGACAAGAGCTTCAACTCTAAAGTCTAATGTATCAACATTTAGGTTATTTCTTCTTCTCCTCTTCCTACATTAACATCATTAAAGTGTTGGGGGGAGATGTCAGGATCTTGTATGTCTCTTTCTAACACAGAAGTTTCAGTCTCCCCAGTAGGAGATCCATCATTGTACAGTGACTGACTTGGTCAGCCCTGTGTTAACTGATGCATTCTAGGCTGTATCTGGGTCACGATGCAGCACTACATACACAGACCGACTGGGACCAGGCCCGGCTGGTCATCTGTTCTTTATGGGGTTTGGCTGTTTCCTTAACAGACTCCAGCCTAATTCCCACAGGGAGTGGCTGATAGTACATGTTGTATGATTGAGGCTGATTGTACATGTTGAATGATTGAGGCTGTTAGTGCATGTTGAATGATTGAGGCTGGTTGTACATGTTGAATGATTGAGGCTGTTAGTGCATGTTGAATGATTGAGGCTGATAGTGCATATTGAATGATTGAGGCTGATAGTACATGTTGAATGATTGAGACTGATAGTGCATGTTGAATGCTTGAGGCTGATAGTACATGTTGAATGATTGAGGCTGATAGTGCATGTTGAATGATTGAGGCTGATAGTGCATGTTGAATGATTGAGGCTGTTAGTGCATGTTGAATGATTGAGGCTGGTTGTACATGTTGAATGATTGAGGCTGTTAGTGCATGTTGAATGATTGAGGCTGATAGTGCATGTTGAATGATTGAGGCTGATAGTACATGTTGAATGATTGAGGCTGATAGTGCATGTTGAATGCTTGAGGCTGATAGTACATGTTGAATGATTGAGGCTGATAGTGAATGTTGAATGATTGAGGCTGATAGTACATGTTGAATGATTGAGGCTGATAGTGCATGTTGAATGATTGAGGTTGTTAGTACATGTTGAATGATTGGGGCTGATAGTACATGTTGAATGATTGAGGCTGATAGTGCATGTTGAATGATTGAGGTTGATAGTACATGTTGAATAATTGAGGCTGATAGTACATGTTGAATGATTGAGGCTGATAGTACATGTTGAATGATTAAGGCTGATAGTGCATGTTGAATTATTGAGGCTGATAGTGCATGTTGAATGATTGAGACTGATAGTGCATGTTGAATGATTGAGGCTGATAGTGCATATTGAATGACTGAGGCTGTTAGTACTTGTTGAATGATTGAGGCTGATAGTGCATGTTGAATGATTGAGGCTGATAGTGCATGTTAAATGATTGAGGCTGATAGTGCATGTTGAATGATTGAGGCTGATAGTGCATATTGAATGATTGAGACTGATAGTGCATGTTGAATGATTGAGACTGATAGTGCATGTTGAATGATTGAGGCTGATAGTGCATATTGAATGACTGAGGCTGTTAGTACTTGTTGAATGATTAAGGTTGATAGTGCATGTTGAATGATTGAGGCTGATAGTGCATGTTGAATGACTGAGGCTGTTAGTACTTGTTGAATGATTGAGGTTGATAGTGCATGTTGAATGATTGAGGCTGATAGTGCATGTTGAATGATTGAGGCTGATAGTGCATGTTGAATGACTGAGGCTGTTAGTATTTGTTGAATGATTGAGGACCTTAGACAATCAGGTATGGCTACAGGGAGGCCAAGTGGCACTGATACAGCGGATATATGGAGACAAAGGATTGCTCTAGGGACTGGCAAATGAAGGAATTTTGCCAGGGAAGACAGCACTGAGCCAGCTAAATTGTTGAATCAAGCAGGTGAATAGTTGTACCAGTTAGGTGAATAGCTGTACTAAGCACATGAATAATTTTACCAAGCAGGTGAAAGCTGTACCAAGCAGATGAAAGCTGTACCATGCAGGTGAAAGCTGTACCAAGCAAGTGAATAGCTGCGTTCACATGAACAAATAGTGGAATACGATTTCCTAGATGTTGACAGCATAACTAAGGTAGCTGAGGTTAACAGTGGATTCATGTGAGAGCTACATGGATAATGTATAATATATGGACGGGAAGGGGGGGCTTAAAAAGGGGGAGAAAGTGCCCTGCCACAGAGTCCCCAGTGCAGGTGGTACTTCAGTACTGAAGATTACACTGACATAACTCTACCAGAAGAAACAAAAGGGTCTAAAACACGAGAGGGTCGACTTCAAAGCACCGGGTGTGATATATTATCGCTTGGTCTCTGTCCGCAGGGCTGCCAGCCGAACGCATCGCACAAAGCATGAACTTTGCAGCTCCAGCGACAACCCTCAGGAGTCTCAGAGAAATGTGCTCTCGTAACCGAACGACGTAGACAGGAATCCAACCCACAACCCTGGCCTCTCTCTGTGTGAGTGTGTGTGTGAGTGCATGCTGTTATGAGTGCGTGAATATGTGAGTGCGTGATTCTGTGAATGCATAGGCATGTGATTGTGTGATTCTGTGAATGATTATGTGTGCATGATTGAGCATGAATATGTGAGTGTGTGTGATTCTGTCAGTGCATGATTAAGCATGAGTGTGTGAGTGTATGAGTGCATGAGTGTGAGTGTTGGAGTGTGTGAGTGCATGGGTGTGTGAGTGCTTGGGTGTGTGACTGTAAGTGAATGAGTGTATCGCTGTGAGTAACTGTGTGATTGTGAGTGCGTGTGTGTGATTGAGTGAATGTGATTGATGCTGTACAGTTCTATACTCAGGTTGGTTTAAAGAAGTGACATTGTACATTATTTGAACCTGGCAATCTTGCAGCTGGAGGCAGACACCACAGCTCCAAGCACCCCAGAGCACCTGAATCAATGAACCATACACACAGCTCCAAACCACACCTTGAGCACCTAAATCACTGAACCACAGAAACACACGCACACAGCTCCAAACCACAGCCCGAGCACTAAATCACTGAACCACACACGACTCAAAACCACAGCCCAAATACCTAAATAACTTAACACCACACAGCTCCAAACCACAGCCCAAGCACCTAACTCACTGAACCACACACAGCTCCAAACCACAGCCCAAGCACCTAACTCACTGAACCACACACATCAATCAGCAACCATAGGCCTTGATTAAGCACACTCCCACCACCAAGCATACAGCCCCACTGTGACGTTATGTCTTTCAAGCAGCAGGTTAGAAGTCAGCGAGAGCCACAGCACAACAGTTCTCATATGTTTCTCGCCACCAATTGTTAGTAAATTGTCAACATAATGATTGCACAGGATGTAATTATAACTATGCCACATCATAACTAGCTGAAAGCCCGCAGAGAACAATTAATATAAATTAACCTCAATCCTGACACAGAACAACTAACACAGGCCTAAAAACTGACATAGGACAACTAACACAGAAATTGGCCTCAAACCACATGTCAATGAGATAGTGACACAAGCCTCAATCTTCTATAACCCACATGTCAATGAGATAGTGCCCCAAGTCTCACTTGTCTATAACCCACAAATCTATGAGATAGTGTCCCAACTCTCAATCTCCTATAACCCACATATCTACTGAGATAGTGTCCCAACTCTCAATCTCCTATAACCCACATATCACTGAGATAGTGTCCCAAGTCTTAATCTTCTATAATCCACATGTCAATGAGATAGTGACACAAGATTCAATCTTCTATAACCCATTTGTCAATGAGATAGTGTCCCAACTTTCATTCTTCTATAATCCACATGTTAATGAGATAGTGTCCCAACTTTCATTCTTCTATAATCCACATGTCAATGAGATAGTGCCCCAAGTCTCACTTGTCTATAACCCACAAATCAATGAGATAGTGTCCCAAGTCTCAATCTTCCATAACCCACACGTCAATGAGATAGTGTCCCAAGTCTCAATCTTCTATAACCCAAGTCTCACTTGTCTATAACCCACAAATCAATGAGATAGTGTCCCAAGTCTCAATCTTCCATAACCCACACATCAATGAGATAGTGTCCCAAGTCTCAATCTTCTATAACCCACATGTCAATGAGATAGTGCCCCAAGTCTCAATCTTCTATAACCCACATGTCAATAAGATAGTGCCCCAAGTCTCAATCTTCTATAACCCACATGTAAATGAGATAGTGCCCCAAGTCTTAATCTTCTATAACCCACATGTCAATGAGATAGTGCCCCAAGTCTCAATCTTCTATAACCCACACGTCAATGAGATAGTGCCCAAAGTCTAAATCTTCTATAACCCACATGTCAATGAGATAGTGTCCTAACTCTCAATCTTCTATAACCCACATGTCAATGAGATAGTACCCCAAGTCTCACTTGTCTATAACCCACAAATCAATGAGATAGTGTCCAAAGTCTCAATCTTCCATAACCCACACGTCAATGAGATAGTGTCCCAAGTCTCAATCTTCTATAACCAACATGTCAATAAGATAGTGCCCCAAGTCTCAATCTTCTATAACCCACATGTAAATGAGATAGTGCCCCAAGTCTTAATCTTCTATAACCCACATGTCAATGAGATAGTGCCCCAAGTCTCAATCTTCTATAACCCACACGTCAATGAGATAGTGCCCAAAGTCTCAATCTTCTATAACCCACATGTAAATGAGATAGTGCCCCAAGTCTCAATCTTCTATAACCCACATGTCAATTAAATAGTGTCCCAGGCCTCAATCTTCTATAACCCACAAGTCAATGAGATAGTGTCCCAAGTCTCAATCTTCTATAACCCACATGTCAATGAGATAGTGTCCCAAGTCTCAATCTTCTATAACCCACATGTCAATGAGATTGTGTCCCAAGCATCAATCTTCTATAACCCACATGTCAATGAGATAGTGCCCCAAGTCTCAATCTTCTATAACCCACAAATCAATGAGATAGTGTCCCAGGCCTCAATCTTCTATAACCCATACATCAATGAGATAGTGTCCCAAGTCTCAATCTTCTATAATCCACATGTCAATGAGATAGTGTCCCAAGTCTCAATCTTCTATAACCCACATGTCAATGAGATTGTGTCCCAAGCATCAATCTTCTATAACCCACATGTCAATGAGATAGTGCCCCAAGTCTCAATCTTCTATAACCCACAAATCAATGAGATAGTGTCCCAGGCCTCAATCTTCTATAACCCACATGTCAATGAGATAGTGCCCCAAGTCTCAATCTTCTATAACCCACAAGTCAATAAGATAGTGTCCCAACTCTCAATCTTCTTTAACCCACATGTGGTTCAGGGGCTGAGTGGTCTTGAGATATGGTGTCCATCTTGAGTGCTGGAGGTCCCGGGTTCAAGCCCCTGTGAGGACCGAGATCTTTTCACGTGGACTTTTAGTAACAAAATTTCCCCTGGTCTCTGGGTAGTGAGATCGGACGCCCATTTGTAATGTGCGCACATAAAAAATCCCTTGGCAGTTGGAAATCGAAAAAGAGTAGCCTAACAGCGTTGCCCGGGCAAAATTTTGAGTTAAAAATCTACCCAAAGTATTTTAAGGATCCTTGCTGGTGCTACGGAGTTCGTGCACTGAGCTGAGACTCTTTGGACTCAGGCTTGAGTTAGGAGTAGAACGGAGCACTTATGGGTTACATCTGTGTGCCGTGATGTGGATCCATCGACTAAACTAAACTAACCCACATGTTAATGAGATAGTGTCCCAAGTCTCAATCTTCTATAACCCACATGTCAACAAGATAGTGTCCCAAGTCTCAACCTTCTATAACCCACATGTCAATGAGATGGTGTCCTAAGTCTCAATCTTCTATAACCCACATGTCAATGAGATAGTGTCCCAACTCTCAATCTTCTATAACCCACATATCAATGAAACAGAATGCCCCATTACTGATCCTCAAGATATGAATCAGTGCAAGAACATCTTCTAGACAGATGACCCGTTCACAATGTGGACATCTTTGTAGTCCAACCCCAAGAAACCAGCATCACACCCTAACTCTGTACCACTACCATACACATTCAAACACAACACAGCAATATATTCCAGCACAACAGCTACAATTTGCCGACAAGATAACCGGGCGGTTGAGCTGTGGTTAGGGCAAGCAAGCAGGTTACAGCAGGAAGCAAAAGCCAACCAATAAGGTTATATTAAATCCGGTCCAAAAATTGCAGCGAAAACTTTGCAAAAAAAAATGAACAATAATTACTGGAGATAAGATCCGTAGTGTCTGCCACGATGACACTGAGAATTCGATGGAACATGAGCACGATGTCGTTTGCCTGGCAAGAACACAATCAGAAGACACAGTATAGCTGCAACTGATAAAAACAAAAATGGTAGCAAGAAACACATGCTAATGTAGAAAATAAACATACAGCAAATAAAATGAGGAGAGCGTGGTAGTGTCGGCTTGTGCGTCAGCCGTAGGGGTGGGCTGATGGGGTTGTGGCCACACGGGCGCGGAGTGGACGTAACCTCATGAAGGGTTATCAGGACATGTTCTGGAAGCTGGTGTGCACTGACCTTCTTCTTATAGTCCATGTCGTGTAGCGTTGGAGATCATGTCTGTCCACAGCCTTCTGTCTCGTGTACTGCCAATCTTCTTATAGTCCATGCCGTGGTGTGGCATTAGTGATCATGTCTGTCCACAGACTCCTGTCTCGTGTACTGCCAATCTTTTTCTAGCCCGTGCCGTGTGACCCATTCCCACAGCTGTCACAAATGAGGGTGCAGCACCATGTCCTGAATGTCCCTTAAGCATGTCCAAGTGTCCTGGAGTTTGCACGTCATTTATTATGAGGTGTACTGACCAGGTGCTAGCAGCCTTAGCTTCCTAGACAAACATCCGGTACTTATCTGATGAGGCTGGGTGGTCCTGCTAGAAATCAATCATGCCCTACTTGGGATTCAAACCCTGACCACTGGTGTGGCAAATAAGAAGACTAACAACCGTGCCACCCCAGCAGGAGTCAGTATTATGCAATATAATAAGAAGCTGTACTAACATGTACAGACAGCAGAATAGGAAAAGACACACCATGTGTGTGCTATATCGTGAGAGATGTTTGAACCTGTGTGGGAGGCTTGGGCACAAGAACAACACTTGTAGAACAGCAATATCTTGTTGTGGAATCAATAACACTTGAACAACATCAATCACACTGCCACATCACCACTGTGCACCATCCAAAACATGTGCAACCTTCAACCACACTCACACATCATCAATGTGCAGCATTACAAACAATTGCACATCATCAATTACACTTGTGCACCACTGACTACACTTTCCCGGGAAGGTTAACCCGGTCAACAAATGCCCGCAGAAGTCGGATGTGTCGGCCTAACGACGCAAGAACGCAGCTCTGCTGTAAACAGGCACAACGCAATCACATCCGGAAAGAAAAAAAAAAAAAAAAAAAAAACTCCGGATGAACGAAGAAGAAGACTACACTTTTATAACATCAATTACACTTATGAACCAGCAATTACACTTATGAACCATCAATTACATTTGTAGACCCTCAATTACAGTTGTTAATCATCAACTGCACTTGTGGACCATCAATTGCACATGTGAGCCATCAATTACATGTGTGAACCATCAATTACAATTGTTAATCATCAATTACACTTGTGAATCATCAATTACACTTGTGAATCATCAATTACACTTCTGCATGATTGAATACACATTTACATCATCAATGCACATTACAATTGTGAATCATCAATTACACTTGTGCACGATTGACTACACATTTACATCATCAATGCACACCATCAACATCATTAGTGAACCAGTGATTGTACTTGTGCACAAAAACACACCATTGACCACACTTGTGCTCCATACCTCTCTCTCTCTCTCACTACTATCATTATGTGAGGCATCATGTATGTGTCTAGATGCGAGGATGTGTGTGTGTGTGTGTGTGAATGTGTATGTGGGGGATGTGTATGTGGGATGTGTGTGTGTGTGGGATGTATATGTGGAGGGGTTGTGTGTGGTGGATGTGTGTGGGTGGGTGATGGGATGTGTGGTGGGTGATGGGATGTGTGGTGGGTGATGGGATGTGTGGTGGGTGAGGAATATGTGTGTGGGTGTGGGATGTGTGTCTGGGTGTGAGATGGTTGGAAGTGTGTGGGTGTTGGTGGGGGGTTGTGTGGGTGGGGAATGTGTGTGTGGGTGAGAGATGTGTGGGTATGGGGGTTGTGTGGGTGGGGAATGTGTGTGTGTGTGGGTGAGTGGGTGAGGGATGTGTGGGTATGGGGGTGTGAATGGCTTGGGAAATGGGTGTTTGATGGGTGTGGGGATGTGTGTGTGATGGGTGTGGGGATGTGTGTGTGTGAGTGGTGGATATGTCTGTGTGGGTGGGGATGTGTGTGGGTGGGTGGAGGATTATGTGTGGGTGTGAGGGTGTTTGTAGATAGGGGATGTGTGGGTGGGTGGGAGATGTGTGTATGGGTGGGCAGGGGATGTGCGGGTGGGTGAGGAATGTGCGTGTGGGTGAGGAATGTGCGGGTGGGTGAGGGATGTGTGAGGGTGGGGGAATGTGTGTTTGGCTGGGTGGTTGGGGTATATGAGTGTGGGTAGGTAGGTTGGGGAGGTATGTGTTGATGGGTGGGTATGGTACAAGATGTGTGGGTGTATGCATTGTTTATGTTTACAACATTCATTTGACAATGTTTTTTTCCTATGTAAATGTATCATGCACTATTAATGAACGAAAGATGAGTGACTGGAAGGGCTGAATGTAAGATGGGCTTGCGTGCCCAATTTGTAACCCTTCTAAAATAAAGATCAATCAATCAAACAATCAATCAATCACACACACACACACTCACAGAGAGAGAGAGAGAGAGAGAGATAGAGAGAGAGAGAGAGACCACATACACCACCACTACTGCCATCCCCCACTTACCATGTTAGACTTGAACCTGTGTTGAATTATGTGCTTGCTCCTCCGATCTGCCGAGAAATCAACAAGTGCAGGTTAGCTTCCCCATGCTGGCTGGGTGACACACAATTATCATCTACTACTACTGCACTGGCCAGTACACTCACCCACAGGCCTGCTGGTCTTGTGTTCAAACATGCAATGAGATAGCCTAAAGTGGGAACCAGGACATGTCCTGGAAAATAAACATGGCTGGCACAACACTGACCCCATCACCCCGCGAGTGCCAATCATCTACACAATGATGTAGCCTGCACCATATACCAGCAAATCTCAAGGGGTGAAGAAGGGTCTTGTACTGACTCGTATGTTACATACCTGAGGGTCCTCATACGGCCAGAGATGTTCAACTGTCAGATCTGTGACAGCAACAACTGAATGTCCTTGTTGTCAATCTTCTATAACCCATATGTCAATGAGATAGTCTCCTAGTTGTCAATCTTCTATAACCCACATGTCAATGAGATAGTCTCCTAGTTGTCAATCTTCTATAACCCACATGTCAATGAGACAGTGTCCTGGTTGTCAATCTTCTATAACCCATATGTCAATGAGATAGTCTCCTAGTTGTCAATCTTCTATAACCCACATGTCAATGAGACAGTGTCCTGGTTGTTAATCTTCTATAACCCACATGTCAATGAGACAGTGTCCTGGTTGTCAATCTTCTATAACCCACATGTCAATGAGATAATGTCCTGGTTGTCAATCTTCTATAACCCACATGTCAATGAAATAGTGTCCTAGTTGTCAATCTTCTATAACCCACATGTCAATGAGATAGTCTTCTAGTTGTCAATATTCTATAACCCATATGTCAATGAGATAGTCTTCTAGTTGTCAATATTCTATAACCCATATGTCAATGAGATAGTCTCCTAGTTGTCAATCTTCTATAACCCACATGTCAATGAGATAGTGTCCTGGTTGTCAATCTTCTATAACCCACATGTCAATGAGATAGTCTCCTAGTTGTCAATCTTCTATAACCCACATGTCAATGAGATAATGTCCTGGTTGTCAATCTTCTATAACCCATATGTCAATGAGATAGTCTCCTAGTTGTCAATCTTCTATAACCCACATGTCAACGAGATAGTGTCCTAGTTGTCAATCTTCTATAACCCACATGTCAATGAGACAGTGTCCTGGTTGTCAATCTTCTATAACCCACATGTCAATGAGATAGTCTCCTAGTTGTCAATATTCTATAACCCACATGTCAATGAGATAGTCTTCTAGTTGTCAATCTTCTATAACCCACATGTCAATGAGATAGTCTCCTAGTTGTCAATATTCTATAACCCACATGTCAATGAGATAGTCTTCTAGTTGTCAATCTTCTATAACCCATATGTCAATGAGATAGTCTTCTAGTTGTCAATCTTCTATAACCCACATGTCAATGAGATAGTGTCCTAGTTGTCAATCTTCTATAATCCACATGTCAATGAGATAGTCTCCTAGTTGTCAATCTTCTATAACCCACATGTCAATGAGATAATGTCCTGGTTGTCAATCTTCTATAACCCATATGTCAATGAGATAGTCTCCTAGTTGTCAATCTTCTATAACCCACATGTCAATGAGATAGTGTCCTAGTTGTCAATCTTCTATAACCCACATGTCAATGAGACAGTGTCCTGGTTGTCAATCTTCTATAACCCACATGTCAATGAGACAGTGTCCTGGTTGTCAATCTTCTATAACTCACATGTCAATGAGATAGTCTTCTAGTTGTCAATCTTCTATAACCCACATGTCAATGAGATAGTCTCCTAGTTGTCAATATTCTATAACCCACATGTCAATGAAGTCTCCTAGTTGTCAATCTTCTATAACCCATATATCAATGAGACAGTGTCCTGGTTGTCAATCTTCTACAATCCACATGCCAATGAGATAGTGTCTCAAGTATCACTCTTCTGTAATCCACATACCAATGAGATAGTGTCTCAAGTCTCAATCTTCTATAACCTACATTTCAATGAGATAGTGTCTTAAGTCTCAATCTTATATAATCCACATGTTAAATAGACAGTGTCTTGGTTGTCAATCTTACATAATCAGAATGTCAATGAGACATTGTCCCATATCTCAAACGTTTATAACCCACATGTCAATGAGATAGTGTCCAAAATCTCAATCTTATATAACCCACTTGTCAATGAGATAGTGTCCAAAATCTCAATCTTATGTAACCCACTTGTCAATGAAATAGTGTTTCAAGGCTCAATCTTCTATAACCCACTTGTCAATAAAATAGTGTCCCAAGGCTCAATCTTCTATAACCCACATGCCAATGAGATAGTGTCCCAAGGTTCAGTCTTCTATAACCAGGCTTCAGGTCCCCAACATGGCGGATAGGCATTTAAACCATTAAGACCTTTGGAGTGTTCAGGCTTGTGGCTATGGTTTTCATTCGCATTTTCCTCATGCTGGACTGGCAGTGCATGGTTCTGTTGCCCTGCTACTGAGTGAGTGCGTGGCGAGGCACTGTGAGCTGTGAATTTTGTGTGGAATGTTTTTACATCTGTCCATGGTTGTTTGTAGCAAGAACTGAATGTTTGGAACAATGGTGGCCGGATGTTGCTAAATTGACTAGTTTGTCATTTTGGTTAACGAGTGAATTGTCTCAGGAGACTCCTGGGAGTCATCGCTGGAGCTACGGAGTTCATGCGTTGTGCGGAGCTTTCGGTGGGTCGCCCTACAGAAAGAGACTGAGCCATATGGGATAAAACCTGGGTCAATGAAGTCTTTCTGCTGATTGCCGCTTCCATCGACAATGAACTGTATTTTCTGTGGAGACTTTTGTGTTGGCAATTTCTGACGGCGGCATTATGCACAGTGTACCTGTGTGGGCTGTTGGCTTGCCGAGACTCCTGTCTTTCCCACTTTTCACATTGGACAGTGAGGAGCATTTTGTGTGATATTCACTGGCACAGGAACAGAGCATAATGGGAACAACCCGTTGCCGTGAAGTTGGAACTGCGACTACCTAACTAACTAAGTCTTCTATAACTCACATGTCAATGAGATAAGTGTCTCAAGTCTCAATCTTCTATAACGCACATGTCAATGAGACAGTGTCGCAAATCTCAAATATCTATAACCCACATGTCAATGAGACAGTGTCGCAAATCTCAATCTTCTATAACGCACATGTCAATGAGACAGTGTCGCAAATCTCAAATATCTATAACCGAAAGCCAATGAGACAGTGTCCCAAATCTCAAATATCTATAACCCACATGTCAATGAGACAGTGTCGCAAATCTCAAATATCTATAACCCATAAGTCAATGAGACAGCATCCCAAATCTCAAATATCTATAACCGAAAGTCAATGAGACAGTGTCCCAAATCTCAAATATCTATAACCCACATGTCAATGAGACAGTGTCCCAAGATATTAATGAATCACTGATATCTTCCAGGCCATGCTGCCCGGTCCACCTGACTGATGTAGGGGGTTGATCCCAGTGCCTCAATATCAGGTTATGTACATAATGATACACACAACCATGATAATGTTCATATAATGAATTGCATATAAACCAGTGATGCCTGGGTGTATGTTTTGTATTTATGAAACCACATTTAATATGTGAACTATGCATATAAACCAGTGATGTGTGGGTGTATGTTTTGTATTTATGAAACCACATTTAATATGTGAACTATGCATATAAACCAGTGATGTCTGGGTGTATGTGTTGTATTTATGAAACCACATTTAATATGTGAACTGTGCATATAAAAAAGTGATGTCTGGGTGTATGTTTTGTATTTATGAAACCACAATATGTGAACTGTGCATATAAACCAGTGATGTCTGGGTGTATGTTTTGTATTTATGAAACCACAATATGTGAACTATGCATATAAATCAGTGATGTCTGGGTGTATGTTTTGTATTTATGAAACCACAATATGTGAACTATGCATATAAACCAGTGATGTCTGGGTGTATGTTTTGTATTTATGAAACCACAATATGTGAACTATGCATATAAACCAGTGATGTCTGGGTGTATGTGTTGTATTTATGAAACCACATTTAATATGTGAACTATGCATATAAACCAGTGATGTCTGGGTGTATGTTTTGTATTTATGAAACCACAATATGTGAACTATGCATATAAACCAGTGATGTCTGGGTGTATGTTTTGTATTTATGAAACCACATTTAATATGTGAACTGTGCATATAAACCAGTGATGTCTGGGTGTATGTTTTGTATTTATGAAACCACATTTAATATGTGAACTGTGCATATAAACCAGTGATGTCTGGGTGTATGTTTTGTATTTATGAAACCACATTTAATATGTGAACTATGCATATAAACCAGTTATGCCTGGGTGTATGTTTTGTATTTATGAAACACAATTAATATGTGAACTGTGCATATAAACCAGTTATGTCTGGGTGTATGTTGTGTATTTATGAAACCACATTTAATATGTGAACTATGCATATAAACCAGTGATGTCTGGGTGTATGTTTTGTATTTATGAAACCACAATATGTGAACTATGCATATAAACCAGTGATGTCTGGGTGTATGTTGTGTATTTATGTACCACAATATGTGAACTATGCATATAAACCAGTGATGTCTGGGTGTATGTTTTGTATTTATGAAACCACATTTAATATGTGAACTATGCATATAAATCAGTGATGTCTGGGTGTATGTTTTGTATTTATGAAACACAATTAATATGTGAACTATGCATATAAACCAGTGATGTCTGGGTGTATGTTTTGTATTTATGAAACCACAATATGTGAACTATGCATATAAATCAGTGATGTCTGGGTGTATGTTGTGTATTTATGAAACCACAATATGTGAACTATGCATATAAATCAGTTATGTCTGGGCGTATGTTTTGTATTTATGAAACCACAATATGTGAACTATGCATATAAACCAGTTATGTCTGGGTGTATGTTTTGTATTTATGAAACCACATTTAATATGTGAACTATGCATATAAATCAATGATGTCTGGGTGTATGTTTTGTATTTATGAAACCACATTTAATATGTGAACTATGCATATAAACCAGTGATGTCTGGGTGTATGTTTTGTATTTATGAAACCACATTTAATATGTGAACTATGCATATAAACCAGTGATGTCTGGGTGTATGTGTTGTATTTATGAAACCACATTTAATATGTGAACTATGCATATAAACCAGTGATGTCTGGGTGTATGTTTTGTATTTATGAAACCACATTTAATATGTGAACTATGCATATAAACCAGTGATGTCTGGGTGTATGTTTTGTATTTATGAAACCACATTTAATATGTGAACTATACATATAAACCAGTGATGTCTGGGTGTATGTTGTGTATTTATGAAACCACATTTAATATGTGAACTATGCATATAAATCAGTGATGTCTGGGTGTATGTTTTGTATTTATGAAACCACATTTAATATGTGAACTATACATATAAACCAGTGATGTCTGGGTGTATGTTTTGTATTTATGAAACCACAATATGTCAACTATGCATATAAATCAGTGATGTCTGGGTGTATGTTTTGTATTTATGAAACCACAATATGTGAACTATGCATATAAATCAGTGATGTCTGGGTGTATGTTTTGTATTTATGAAACCACAATATGTGAACTATGCATATAAACCAGTTATGTCTGGGCGTATGTTTTGTATTTATGAAACCACATTTAATATGTGAACTATGCATATAAACCAGTGATGTCTGGGTGTATGTTTTGTATTTATGAAACCACATTTAATATGTGAACTATACATATAAACCAGTGATGTCTGGGTGTATGTTTTGTATTTATGAAACCACAATATGTGAACTATGCATATAAACCAGTGATGTCTGGGTGTATGTTTTGTATTTATGAAACACAATTAATATGTGAACTGTGCATATAAACCAGTTATGTCTGGGTGTATGTTGTGTATTTATGAAACCACATTTAATATGTGAACTATGCATATAAACCAGTGATGTCTGGGTGTATGTTTTGTATTTATGAAACCACAATATGTGAACTATGCATATAAACCAGTGATGTCTGGGTGTATGTTTTGTATTTATGAAACCACAATATGTGAACTATGCATATAAACCAGTGATGTCTTGGTGTATGTTTTGTATTTATGAAACCACAATATGTGAACTATGCATATAAACCAGTGATGTCTGGGTGTATGTTGTGTATTTATGAAACCACATTTAATATGTGAACTATGCATATAAACCAGTGATGTCTGGGTGTATGTTTTGTATTTATGAAACCACATTTAATATGTGAACTATGCATATAAACCAGTGATGTCTGGGTGTATGTTTTGTATTTATGAAACCACAATATGTGAACTATGCATATAAACCAGTGATGTCTGGGTGTATGTTTTGTATTTATGAAACCACATTTAATATGTGAACTATGCATATAAACCAGTGATGTCTGGGTGTATGTTGTGTATTTATGAAACCACATTTAATATGTGAACTATGCATATAAACCAGTGATGTCTGGGTGTATGTTGTGTATTTATGAAACCACATTTAATATGTGAACTATGCATATAAACCAGTGATGTCTGGGTGTATGTTTTGTATTTATGAAACCACATTTAATATGTGAACTATGCATATAAATCAGTGATGTCTGGGTGTATGTTGTGTATTTATGAAACCACATTTAATATGTGAACTATGCATATAAACCAGTGATGTCTGGGTGTATGTTGTGTATTTATGAAACCACATTTAATATGTGATACAGCTGTTGATATCATATCAAAACCGCATGAGAAAGAGAGAGAGAGAGAGATGTGGATATGGGGATGGGGAGTTTGGTGGGAGTAGATGTGGACAGGGGAATGGGGAGACAGATAGGGGATGAGGGAGAGAGTGGGGAGAAGAAGGGATGGTGTAGAGAGGTTTGGGAGGTATCTGAAGGGAGGGAGTGAGAGGTGAGAGAGGACAAGGGAGGGAGGGAGACCGAGGGGAAGGGAAGAGAAGGAAAGGAAGACAGAAGGAAAGAAACATAGTTTAGGTAGTGGGAGATGGAGGGAGAGAAAAATGGCAGGTGGGGGGGGGGGGGGAAGAGATAAACAGAAAGAAAGAGAGAGGAGGGAGGAGAGAGGAAGAGTGAGAGTTAGAGAGAGAGAGGAGAAAGAGAGTTATGACATTGTCCCCCTTAAGTACATTAGAAGGTATGTATCCTAAACACAATCCAACATGAGCCCCACTGGTGCCGGGAGGTTCGAACAGCCTGCTGGTCTACTCAGGCACTGGTGCCGGGAGGTTCGAACAGCCTGCTGGTCTACTCAGGCACTAACAGCAAACATGTCTGGCAGCTACGAGTACCACGTATCTAACGACAACATACAAAGCCACATAGAATATGTCTACAGGATACACTGGGTAATGTGGGCGCTGACAGTGGCAGATTATTATTGTAACGGATAACAAAACAAAAACACATGGAAATTGCTGGAATGTATGAAGAAATCAATGAATTAATCAATTAAAAACAAGCTGAAATCTCACTACGGAAATATATACACATACATACATAGAAACAAAGAGAAAGAAACAGAAAATAACAAAGCTGTTAAGGATAGGTATTTCAGAACTAACAGGCAAGATAGATAAAGATAAGAAATGTATTAAAACATAATTATGAATTAACTACATTATAGCAAATAATGTAATAACTGTTGGGTTTCTGGTTAAGGTAATTTTCATTGCATATAATGAATTACATCCCTTTTATTCATTTTTTTTCTCGGAATGATTTCCCCTTGTCGTGAATTGTGTCCTTCATAGTATCACATAATTAATGATCTACAATTTTCTAGGTTTTTCTAAAGCTTGTTCTAATGCTTTAACACAGTATCTTTCACCAGTAATGCATTACATAATGTCTAGTGTGCTTTAACTAATGTTTCGAATGCATTAACACAGTATCTTAAAACAGTAATGCATTAATTAAGCAGCCCTTGTTTAGTTAACTGATGTATAACATGCCTGGGTTATCAGCTGAATTCTGTAGCTTACTACTGAGTACATGGGACAGCCCTGATCACTGACTCAAGGAGTGCCTAGTTATGTCAAGGACATGGACAGCAGCAGCGAGAAGCTACAAGCCTGGCCTATGACCCTGATCATCGACTCAAGGAGTGCCTAGTTATGTCAAGGACATGGACAGCAGCAGCGAGAAGTTACAAGCCTGGCCTATGACCCTGATCATCGACTCAAGGAGTGCCTAGTTATGTCAAGGACATGGATGCCAGAAGAGAGAAGCTACAAGACTGGTCTACAATCAATGTGACAGCACTGAATGTATTCAGAAATAAAGGCATGTTTAACTGATTTAGTGCCATGGGATAATTAACCATCTTAAGAGACTTCCCAAATCTGCCAAAGGCTTATATATTGCCAAAATGTTATCACTGTGTTATAATACAACATGTCTGCAATCATATTAACATTTAAGTCATAAGTGTGACACACCCCTACCTCCCATGTTACACCGTCCATTTTTGTTTAGTCCAAACCTAATTTTTGTTTGGTCCAAAGCTACTTTTTGTTTGGTCCAAACCTAATTTTTGTTTCATCCAAACCTACTTTTTGTTTAGTTCAAACCTAATGTTTGTTTCATCCAAACCTAATTTTTGTTTAGTCCAAACCTAATTTTTGTTTCGTCCAAACCTACTATTTGTTAGGTCCAAACCTAATGTTTGTTTAGTCCAAACCTAATTTTTGTTTAGTCCAAGCCTACTGTTTGTCTGGTCCAAGCCTAATTTTTGTTTGGTCCAAACCTAATTTTTGTTTAGTCCAAACCTAATTTTTGTTTCGTCCAAACCTAATTTTTGTTTCGTCCAAACCTACTATTTGTTAGGTCCAAACCTGGTCCAAATCTAATTTGTGTTTTGTCCAAACCTACTTTTTGTTTGGCCCAAACCTAATTTTTGTTTAGTCCAAACCTAATTTTTGTTTAGTCCAAACCTAATTTTTGTTTGGTCCAAGCCTACTGTTTGTTTGATCCAAACCTAATTTTGTTTGGTTCAAACCTACTGTTTGTTAAGTCCAAACCTAATTTTGTTTGGTTCAAACCTACTGTTTGTTTGGTCCAAACCTAATTTTGTTTGGTTCAAACCTACTGTTTGTTAAGTCCAAACCTAATTTTGTTTGATTCAAACCTACTGTTTGTTTGGTCCAAACCTAATTTTGTTTGATTCAAACCTACTGTTTGTTTGGTCCAAACCTAATTTTGTTTGGTTCAAACCTACTGTTTGTTTGGTCCAAACCTAATGTGTGTTTGGCACTGAATCTGGTGTCAGGCAAGACGACTGACTTCACTGCACTGAATGTTTCCGTATATGGCTCAGCCTCTTTCTGCAGTGAAGCCCGCTGAAAGAGCCACATACAGCACGAGCTCGGCAGCTCCAGTGACAACACCTAGGAGTCCCTGACAAATCTACACCGGTGCATCGAATGAAGGAGTTTGAAGATGATCCCACGGCCTTCACAGCAGGAGGCAGGTGTCACGGCTACTTCACCACAGAGCTTCCCCTACAGTTGCGAAAGATGAGCCGAGAGAAAGAGAGAAACAACTGTACTATAATATGGTTATGAATTGAGCACCCAGACTCATCTTACAGTTATTTCAGACTTTCAATATAATAATTATACAAAGCAATTGCTACATTATATATTGACACTTAATGATCGTACATACAAGTGTATGCAGATAGATAGATAGAGAGAGCCACACGCAGGCTGGGCACTGGTCACTTGTGAAGTCAGTGATCATAGTGGACAATGGAACTATTGTTTGTGACCTATATAAATGCAGACAGCTGAAACTGAAGGAGGTGATTACGTTTTGTATATGGTCTCTTGTTGACCTTTGCTGGCATAAGATTGTGTGAACAATTCTGCGATCCCTTCTACACAGATTACCTCTCTATATACACAATTACGTCATTACCCCATCCTAAAAAATACTGGACCTATTTTAAAAATAATGTTAACTTACAAACATTAGAAGAACAAGACTGGAAACAAAACAGAATGAATGGAAAGAATGAAATATTTTGATTAGAAATCAAAAGACAGGTAGGTTAATAGCATATGTTCCTTTGGAGCTAACAGTGGAATAAGACTTACAAAATGAATCAGAAAGAATGGCAGGAATAGAAGTGGCAAAATAGTAAGTCGGAGGAGAAAGAGAGGAAGAAGAATAAATGGGATAAAACAAGACACATACAAGCTAACAATGGATGATAACAGATGAAATAAGACTATAACAATGAATAAGAGAGAATGGGAGGTATAGAAGTGGAAGAAGAGAAAGACGGAGGACAAAGAGAGGGTGAAGAAAAGGGGGAAAATAAGACACATAAGAAAGTGAACTCTTACCGCGCTCTTCTAAAACAAATATGCCACTTTGAGTGAAACATCTCCGGATCCTGGCAAGCTCAATAAAGAACTGAAAGAAAAACCGGTGGTTAAAGTAACTAAACAAAACCAGTCAACAGAAATAGACTATACAAGCATTCTAGCTCACACTCAACAGCGAAACATGAAAGAGGAAAAACATAGCTACAGGGCATCTGCACACTCTCTACGTTGTTTTCAGCTGTTCTCACTTCACATGTATCAATGTTAGACAAAATAAACATAGTTTGAAAGCTCAAATGTGAATTCAAAACTAGCATGAATTCTTTCAGTCCTGGAGCTTGCGCAGCTGAAACCCATGGGAATTAAATAACCATTGGGAAATATCTAAAGTCTATCACATTTACACAGGCTAATTATGGATGCCTGGTGACGACGCGTTCAAATCTCCTTTATAGTAAAATATTGACCTAGATTCACAGGTTGTCACCCATCACTCATATTTTGAGATGAAAGAAGTCCAGTAATGGATCGAACACCCGGCTTTGTATCACAAGGGCAACAAACAGGATGATCCATGTTTCCACGCTGTAGCAGTTAAAAATTCCACAACAACTGTCAATTACAAAGTGTAGTCCAATTAGATGATGGTCCGACTAAATTTAAACAAAATTAGTCAACCAATCCCCAACAGTGGATGGACACCAGGCAGTCACTCTCCTGCCCCAGGAAATACTACCATAGCTAGTTTAGTCATTAAGAGTCTAAAGGCCAGAGTCAGTTTCCTCCCAAGTCAGTTCTATGGCTTTGCCATATACGATTAAGTTAGTTTTAAGTTTGATATGCACATAAGACACCATCATAAACCTAACTTTGAGGCTGTGTAGAACATGTTCATGTGAAACTCAACTGGAAAGATGGAACTAGAAGAAGAGGCCAACCATGTAAACGATGAACAGAGGGAACACAGAGCCCATGAGAATCATGATATATGAAGCCCTTAAACGGGCACTCACACGCTGTTTATGCTTCATCTCAACTCCGAAAGATGAGATAAGATAAGACTCAACTGAAGTCTGCATCAATGCCAGTTAGAGACAGTTCTCTCGATGTGTATGCAGCCAATTAAAAAAATGAATTGATTAATTTAGCTTTCATGGATTTTTGCAATCACTAAATAAGAAAGGCCAGGCTTCAGAACTTAATGTCAGAAACACCTCTCAGAATGCTTGTGTAAGCAGACACATGCTGGCATTCGACCAGATCTGAACATGGCAGAGAAGTGTGGCATGGAAAGAACACTGAAGGAAGGTGTGCTTCCTGGAAGAAGAGGCTCGAACAAGGACACTGGGCATTAACAGATCCAGTGCCAACACAACACAGATTTGGACCAAACAAATATGGATAGCATAAAATGGGAAGTAGGGCTGTGTCACAGTGATGACTTAAACGTTGTTAATATTGTAGTAACCATGTTGTATTATAGATCAAATTAACCCTTTACTGGTCACAGCGGCCAATTTCGGCCGATGCCATAAAACGATCGTAGCGGCCGATTCCGGCAGATACTATTATGCATTGTAAAAACGCGATCTCTCGGCTTTCCGACACTTCCGACGGCTACTTTCGCTTTCGCCGACAGCTTGACAACGTGGCCGCCATTTGTAAACGCGTTAGTATGAATTTGAACGGACTTTTATGGACAATTTTTTATAGTTTTCGGGATTTTTACGCTGTTTTTCAAAATGGATTTCGGCGATTCTTCAAATGATAGCCGAGATTTCGCTAGGTTCAATTTAAATGACATTAAAGGGCACGAAGTTGACTATTAATCGGAGCTAGATATCAGTGCAAAGCGTTACTTTGCATTAGCAGTCTGAGTCGGACTTTAAAGAAAGTGATTATGATTCTGAAAATGTGTTTGTAAATTGTCGTATAGATGACGGAAAATCACAAACAACATGCCGTATTTCGTAAATATTTGTGTTCATATATGGATTACCGACAACAATCACGTGAGTAACATATTCTGCATGCTTTTCCCTTCATTGTGTTGTTTATTTAACTAAAATCGGTTGACTAACACCTTATTTGTGATGTTTTTACTAACGCGACCCGAAATTTTACCGAACCTGAAAAAATCTTGCCCGTTCAGGGCTAGAAAACGGACAAGCGTCTGCCCTGTAAAGGGTTAAAGGGGTTACATAGGGAAAACTATTGTATATAAGCCCCTGACAGATACGGGAAGTCACTTAAGATGATTAATCATCCCATGGCAATTAATCAGTTAAACATACCCTGGGCATGAAAATGCATGAGGAAGAGGAGGTGACAACCAAATGAACTAGGCTTGTCCAGCCCACAGGTGGTCATGAGAATGACATCCATCCCACAGGCTATGATGAGAACAACACGCAGCCAGGAAATGATACATGAACTAACCAGAATTCAGCTTTCAAACAGTGTTCATTGTGTCACATCTGCCATGACAGCTATTTAGTCTGAAGACTACTATGACAACTCCTGAACTTGTCACGCTTCTTGGGAAATCACAGCCATGGTTTTCCCTGGACTTCCACATCTATATACAAGTTTAACATGCTGTAAATATTCTATTGTGGAGCTACGCTACTTTGTGGTAACAGCGATACACTGAACATGATAGAAGCTTGAAACGCAGCATCACAGTATGCCCAGATGGTATGTATAAATATATATATCAACAGCTGTGAACTATGGGATACTAGTAGAAGATGCTAGAGGTTACAGGAAGAAACCAATGAATCCTTGCGGGGGTGAGCAGTATTTAGTCAACAATGATGATAATATATGTAATAAAAGTGACAGCAAATCTACATCATCAATGATCTATATTTACCTGCTGCTTTTGCAACAAAGTTCAACTATTAAGTTTCATGCCTGCCACTTTACTAGTAGCACGGCTGTACACTAAAACACAATGAGATGATAATCAAAGAGCCTGTATCCCTATACAGGTAAGAAACGGACAGTACAACTAACATAGGTTTATACACATTCCATGTCTGTTGATGTTTGAGGTGTATGTTCAGTTTGTGTCAGTTCACTCCAGTCTGTCCTCTTCTCCACCGGCAGTTAGAGGTAACTAATGTTTGCTCAGTCTGTCTCTTCTACCCTAGGATATTGAGGCACCTTACAGTCTTGTTTAGACTTTCCTCTTCTACCCTGGGATGTAGAGGTAGGTACCTTACAGTCTTTCCTCTTCTACCCTGGGATGTAGAGGTACCTTACAGTCTTGTTTAGTCTTTCCTCTTCTACCCTGGGATGTAGAGGTACCTTACAGTCTAGTTTAGTCTTTCCTCTTCTACCCTGGGATGTAGAGATACCTTACAGTCTTGTTTAGTCTTTCCTCTTCTACCCTGGGATGTAGAGATACCTTACAGTCTAGTTTAGTCTTTCCTCTTCTACCCTGGGATGTAGAAGTACCTTACAGTCTTGTTTAGTCTTTCCTCTTCTACCCTGGGGCGTAGAGGTACCTTACAGTCTTGTTTAGTCTTTCCTCTTCTACCCTGGGGCGTAGAGGTACCTTACAGTCTTGTTTAGTCTTTCCTCTTCTACCCTGGGGCGTAGAGGTACCTTACAGTCTTGTTTATTCTTTCCTCTTCTACCCTGGGGCGTAGAGGTACCTTACAGTCTTGTTTATTCTTTCCTCTTCTACCCTGGGATGTAGAGGTACCTTACAGTCTTGTTTCGTCTTTCCTCTTCTACCCTGGGATGTAGAGGTACCTTACAGTCTTGTTTAGTCTTTCCTCTTCTACCCTGGGATGTTGAGGTACCTTACAGTCTTGTTTAGCCTTTCCTCTTCTACCCTGGGATGTAGAGGTACCTTACAGTCTTGTTTAGCCTTTCCTCTTCTACCCTGGGATGTAGAGGTACCTTACAGTCTTGTTTAGTCTGTCCTCTTCTACCCTGGGATGTAGAGGTACCTTACAGTCTTGTTTAGTCTTTCCTCTTCTACCCTGGGATGTAGAGGTACCTTACAGTCTTATTTAGTCTTTCCTCTTCTACCCTGGGATGTAGAGGTACCTTACAGTCTTGTTTAGGCTGTCCTCTTCTACCCTGGGATGTAGAGGTACCTTACAGTCTTGTTTAGTCTTTCCTCTTGTACCCTGGGGCGTAGAGGTACCTTACAGTCTTGTTTAGCCTATCCTCTTCTACCCTGGGGTGTAGAGGTACCTTATAGCCTTGTTTAGTCTGCCCTCTTCTACTCTTGAGATGTAGAGGTACCTTAAAGTCTTGTTTCATCTTTCATGTACTAATGTGGTGACAGGAACTTTAAGCCTTGTGCAGCCTTTAACATTCTACCCAGGGCTAAGAAATGCCTGACAACCTTGCCCAGCCTGGCTGTTCTACCTGTGAATGTAGAGATACAACAACAGAGGGAAGCATTGAGGCCACCACAACCAAACCCTGACCTAGATGTCCCAGCTGTGGGACACAGTACCAGGGACAACAACTGGGACTGCAGATGTGTTCACTGAGCATGACTGTGTCTATGCTCGGCTGCACACACCTGCCTACATACTACATGTGTATGCTACATGGATGAGATGAGTGGTGTATCTACTCACTCTATTGCCAGGTATATTAGTTTTATTGTCCATACTGTTTAGATATGATAGTCTTTGTCTGTGCTATTCATTTTATAACTTTAGATGTACATGAAAATATTCTCTCGTGCTCATGTAGGTTTTGCACAAGGACATTTGCACGCTACACTGACTGGCTGGGTGGAATTGCAAATAAACTGAGCTGGGCACATCAAGTATGGAGTCACCAAATGTCAAGTATGGAGTCACCAAATGTCAAGTATGGAGTCACCAAATGTCAAGTATGGAGTCACCAAATGTCAAGTATGGAGTCACCAAATGTCAAGTATGGAGTCACCAAATGTCAAGTATGGAGTCACCAAATGTCAAGTATGGAGTCACCAAATGTCAAGTATGGAGTCACCAAATGTCAAGTATGGAGTCACCAAATGTCAAGTATGGAGTCACCAAATGTCAAGTATGGAGTCACCAAATGTCAAGTATGGAGTCACCAAATGTCAAGTATGGAGTCACCAAATGTCAAGTATGGAGTCACCAAATGTCAAGTATGGAGTCACCAAATGTCAAGTATGGAGTCACCAAATGTCAAGTATGGAGTCACCAAATGTCAAGTATGGAGTCGCCAACAAACATGTTATTTACTACAGAATGAGCTAAGGTGTACAGAGAAACAAAATACATGGTTGCCTTTAACTTGATAACACAGCACTCCACGTAAACCCGTGGGTGCTCATTCTCTCACACATAAATGTCCAGAAACTCTAACACATATACACTGAAATGGCTTTTGTTAATGAGGATTCCATTTTGTTATGTGACCAAAGAAAGAGGGGTTAAATGACACAATATACTGTCACATGTTCACAAGATGTCGAGGGAGGTAACACAGCTCAGGGGACAGCAATGAGCAGACACAGCAGCGTGATCATAAACTGTGTGACAACACCGAGAGCATATTGTAAATATTCAGTTCCAACACAAACACTCTCATGAACATATAAAGCATAGCAAACAACAGTCAACACTGCATGCAAACATCAGAATAACTTGACGTGCAACCATTTTACATTAATTATCTCCCTTACAGGAAATAGATAATGAATTACTCCCCTTACACAAATCAATCTGAGAGTTATCATTACTCTTGAATGAGCTATTGCCCTTACAGGAAAATATAAATTATTATTTCCTGATCCATTTATAAGCTATCAATCAAGAATGAGCTATCTGCTATATACCAATGTATTTTTGGGAAAACAAATAGAAATTATAAGGTCACATATATATTATTTTTAACTGAACTATACTTTACTATGCCGGCTCCCTGGTCTAGAGGTTACACGACTTTCTCTGTAATCTCGTATACTCTCGTAAGTAACGTGACTTGCGCGAGAATTGGTAGCGGTTCTCTCCGTGTAGGTAACTTATGGTGTATGTGAGCCGGTCGCTCAGAAAGCAATGGCAAACTACTGAGCGTAATCTTGCCAAGAAATCAACAATCAGCTGAAAGATGCTGATGCTGACAGCGATGTCCTGTAAAGGATATGCGAACAAAAAAAAACAAAAAAACTTTACTATGACATTTAATTGAATTATAAATGTCCTGTTATTAATTGGTTCTCATGATAAATCAACACATCTGTTATGAACAACATTGGGAGCGCAGTGGTCCAGTCGTTAGCATAATTGCCTGCCAACCTAATGGCCATATGTTCAAATCCCTACGAAGGCAGGTTATTTTAAAACAAACCTGGCCTCCCTGGTCGACCCAGTCTAAAATAGTTACCAAGAAATGCCATGGGATATACAGGCGACAGACATGATACCAACCACAACCATGAGTGCTGAATGGGCTATGCAAATGTGGGGCCATCACCATTTACTCTATATCAGGAGAATGCAAAGAATACCATGGACAGACAGAAACACCAATGACCAAGTACTACAAGAAACAACTGAAAACCGTAAACTGATTAGAGAAATTAGACGTGGACAGTCACAAATTTTTGGGCATGTAAAAAGAAGAAATAAATTGGAGAACTTAGTGATAACTGGCAAGATCGAAGGGAAGAGAACAAGGGGAAGACAGATAAGTAAATACCTGGTTGGCTTGGCCCCGTAGCATGTTTGAGACAAGAACACAGAGCTGATCTACGACTCTGGTGATCAATGAAGACACTCCAATGAAGAGACTCCAATGAAGACACTTTTGTGGAGTGTCTAGTTGGTCATGCGTCGAAGTACACCTGTTACTGCAGCGAGGCGCTGTCGCCACTTGGAGGTGACAGGTTCGAATCCCGGTCGGTAACTATAGCTTTCAAATTTTGTGTTGTCTAGTGCGTCCTCTAGTCTCTACTTCTTTCTTCTCCTTCTGTGAGCACCTAACAATACTACGTGTGTTTATTTATGCAACCAAAACCTAGAGAGTCTGGTTGTGTCCAGAGAAGACTGACCACCTGGTGCTTCTAAATCTTTCCACATCTGAAACTTGTGGCACTAATAACACTCACCATTTTGAGGAAGACAGCATCGATATCTTACAATAAACAATATACACTGTTTGATGAAAGTCATAGCTATTTCCATGTCATTCTGTGTTTCCTATAATAAATTTATCTCACGAAAACCTTCCCTGGCGATATATCATAACATTCCTAAGCAGACATTATCACTGATTACAATCATGTTTGCACTGTGTATGTGACCTTTCAACCTAACAATCACGCAGATTATAACGCTAACACTACCCAGAACAGCCCCTCCATATTGCCACAATGACACAAAATATACCAGTCTGCATGAAAGCCTCCATCTGTGGTCATTATCAAATAATTAATACTATTGCTAGCGTCATTTATGGGGTTGATTGTGACGCCCTATAAAACGACATGTAACCAACTTTAACTATCATTATTAATGGCCTCAATATGTAATTATTACTTAATAATATGTTAAATTACTGCAATAGAGATAAGAACATGTGAGTGAGTTAGCTGTCTAACATATGACGGTAATAGTTCTCACAAAAGTCAGCCTTGGTTAAGTTAGTTACACTACTGTAAATATGAATACACTACTGTAAATATGAATATTACAGTTTTCATTTATGATAATATTAAATAATCTAAAAGAAATGTGTTCCTTAAAGATGTTCTTGATAAAAGAATAACAAAGATAACAGGAATCATTGAAACCTCAAGAGCTCTCGTGTTAACCTCATAATTTGTGGTAATTATGACACATTAAATAATATTTGTACAGCCTCAGTTTGTGATTATCAACTATTCTAAATTACTGCAATTAATGTAGGTTCTTTGTGAAAGCATGAAGATAATAACCCTGATAAAAGCCTCCACAGCGCTGATACAGCCTCAAAACCCCTATATAAGCCCCCAAGTGTGATAATTATAATACATAAAAACACATCTACTGCTTAATTTGTGATTGTTATTAAATATTCTAAAATACTGCAATTAAAATGTGTTTCTTACGAAATCAGTAAGATAATAGCCCCGATAAAAGCCTCAACAACCCCCAATATAAGCCTCCATGTGCCTCCACATTAACAACCTTTACTGCATACTCTAAATTACTGCAAATAAAGATGGATCCATTATGAAGGCATGAAGATAATAGTCCTCATGTATCAAAATCCCTAACTGAAGCCCCAATTTTCCTCTTGAAGGACTCAATTTGTGCTTAGAAAACAAAGGAAGGCAACATGACACTTCTAGCTAACCTAACTATCACATGCTGATAGGGACAAGGTGAGTAACAAGCAAGCACACACAAATAAAAACACCAGTCGACAAACAACAGACAGTGATGCATGTATATCTCAGAACAGCATCACTGTCTGTGCTACATGTACGCCCAACTGGGATAAGTATGTACACTGGGTGCAGAAACAACACAAGCTCAGTTATTACCTCAAAATCCTGAAAATGCAGTGAAGATAGCAGTGTGTAGACATAGATAGCGTTAAATTTGTGGACACAGAGACAAACACAAGTTTGACATATGACAGTTATACCCCATTTCAGGAGTAGTTAGCTGTATATCCTTTACAGGACATTGCAATCAACCCCAGCATTTTTTGGCTGTTTGTGATTTCTTGGCAAGTTTACGTTCAGTAGTTTGCCATTGCTTTCTGAATGACCAGCACTCATACATTGTATGGAAACCAACACAAGACGGTTTGCTGCCAAATCTCCCGCAGCTGTATTTCGAACGCAGTATGTGAGATTACAAATTGCATCTGTAACCCCTTTGGCACAGTGCCGTTTGTGTGAATTCAGGAGTAGACAAAACTAAACGTCATTCAGGAGCCAGCCTGTTTTTTTTTACAGGCTCAGGAAACCATGAATGAAATTCAGATCAAGCTATATATTTTGAAAATTCAAGCACCAGATAAGAATTTCCAGGCACCAAGGGTGTCAGAGGCCCTGTATTTGTCTACCCCTGTTCCGTTTTGTGACACATTGCTGGCAGATAATCTCAAATTGTGACAATTCCTGGATTACAGGACTGATGCCTGGTTGGTTTAATGGTGTTTTGTCACATGACAATGCCAGATTTCTGTTGCCTGCTGCACTCAGCCGAAGACAGTTTCATTTAATATAGTTGCTACAATTTAGTGGAGTTGCATTCGTATCATAAGATGGAGTCCAACATATACAGTACAGTGGGGTCCAACATATATAGTATAGTGTAGTCCAACATATATAGTATAGTGGAGTCCAACATATACAGTGTAGTGGAGTACAACGTATACAACGTATACGGTATAGTGGAATCATACATATTTAGTATAGTTATTTACACCAGCTGTGCTCACTGTTACATCATTTATCACATATAATGATCACTGAACAATTTTTTACAGTTAGCGTTCAGATAGATCATTCAATCCTTTTTAATTGCTTCCACTTCCTAATTTCAGATCCCAGCCTGAAGAGAAAAGACTAAACAAGACTGTAAGGTACTTCTACATCCCAGGGTAGGAGAGGAAAGACTAAACAAGACTGTAAGGTACCTCTACATCCCAGGGTAGAAGAGGAAAGACTAAACAAGATTGTAAGGCACCTCTACATCCCAGGGTAGAAGAGGAAAGACTAAACAAGACTGTAAGATATCTCTGCATCCCAGGGTAGAAGAGGAAAGACTAAACAAAACTGTAAGGTACCTCTACATCCCAGGGTAGAAGAGGAAAGACTAAACAAGGTTGTAAGATATCTCTACATCCCAGGGTAGAAGAGGAAAGACTAAACAAGACTGTAAGGTACCTCTACACCCCAGGGTAGAAGAGTGGAGACTAGACCAGACTATAAGATACCACAACACCCCAATACTGAATTGGTAACAATGTGAATCAATTAAGATAAATAAAATTCCAGGCAGCTGAAACCAGCGATATCACAAATACAACAGCAACAATTGTGCATCAGTGTCAAACAATATTAACAAGACATCGAAGGCATTAAAAAACAGGCACAAAATACAGCAAACAACACCACTTTGATGGCATCAATCATGAAAATCACAAACATATATACAGAAACTTGTCAAGATAACAGAATACAAGGAAATGATTGGTCACGATGTAAACAAGGTAATAAAACAAATCACCTGGCACCATGAGCAAAAAGCAACAATGACACTGATAAACATGGTGATAGAAACAGTGGTTATAAGAAGTCAAGTTATAGCATATTGGTTGTTGGCCAGAGCTCAAGTTTTTTTTTTTTTTAAATGTTGCATACCTCTAAAGGACGTTGCAGTCAACACCAGCATTTTTCAGCTGCTGTTGATGTACTAGGCAAATTTTATATTCAGTAGTTTGGCATTGCTTTCTGAACGACCGGCTCCCATACCAACACGTTATAACACAACACGACATGGTCTGCTGCTCAAATCGGTTGCGGCTGCATTTCGAGCACCTGGTAAGCGGCTCACAAACCGCATTCAAAAGGCTTTGGCCATGGAGACCGGCAGAGCTCAAGTACAGGGCAATAAATTTATTGATGTCTGATCCTGGTGAGGGCAATTAGGAGGGTACAAGTCTTATCCTGGTGAGGGCAATTAGGAGGGTACAAGTCTTATCCTGGTGGGGGAAATTGGGAGGGTACAAGTCTTATCCTGGTGGGGGAAATTGGGAGGGTACAAGTCTTATCCTGGTGGGGGAAATTAGGAGGGTACAAGTCTTATCCTGGTGGGAGAAATTGGGAGGGTACAGTCTTATCCTGGTGGGGGAAATTGGGAGGGTACAGTCTTATCCTGGTGGGGGAAATTGGGAGGGTACAAGTCTTATCCTGGTGGGGGAAATTGGGAGGGTACAGACCTTATCCTGGTGAGGGGTGCAGGCCTTATCCTGGTGAGAGGAAATACAACCTAAAGACTAAATGTCATGGCAGGGCAGACCAGACACTAAGCCTTGGCTGGCAACAGGTCTGGGATCGAAGCTCTGACAAGCGGGCAGTTGGAGCATTGCTTTGTTGATCCTGCAGTTTGTCTTGTACCAGACGTATTGGTGTTACCTTTCCTCTGGAGTAAAGTAGACAGGCCGAGAGAGGGATCATGCTGCATGGGCAACACATGGCCTCTGAAACTTAGTCCAGGGTTTATGCTATGCAAAGGTATAACTGCATCCATGGCTTTACTGCCATGGGTTGTAATTATTATGCCTGTTTTGAAGTACATTATAACAAACTATCATCCGTCAAGATGGCCAGGTGCCAGTGAGTGAGGTAGCTTTATAGAGTATACATTTTTCTATGTCAGTAGCCATTTTCTCATGAATTTCTTTAGCATTTCTCTAGGATATCACCTCATACAAAGAAGCACAGTATGTACCCCTCTGTGTGTGTAGCCCTCTCATAGTTGGAGTGCTACAATTCTAAGGATTTCACACATTCTGTATCAACCTTGACAAGCTGAATGCTATGACATGCATGTAGCTACATGCTCACCTTGCTATTCTGTAGCAGCAAACCAATGCCTTCCATGCAGACTTTCAGTATCCCACTCTCCTTGGTCTTCAGACACTGCACAGGATACTCGCCCCCAAGGTCGGCCACTAGACACAGATTCAACATATATGTTAGTAAAAGATTCAACATTCCATGTTAGTAGAAGATTTAACATTCTATGTTAGTACCAGATTCAACAGTCCATGTTAGTACCTGATTCAACATTCTATGTTAGTCCCAGATTCAACATTCTATGTTAGTGTCAGATTCAACATTCCATGTCAGCACTAGATTCAACATCTATGTTAGTACTAGTTCAACAACTATGTTAGTAGAAGATTCAACATTCTATGTTGGCACCAAATTCAACATTCCATGTTAGTACTAGATACAAAATTCCATGTTAGTCCCAAATACAACAGTCCATGTTAGTCCCAAATTCAACAGTCCATGTTAGTCCCAGAAACAACATTCCATGTTAGTACAACAATTCTGGACAACACTTAACTCTCTCTCTGTCTGTCCCAAGAGGCTGTGACCAGTAAACAGATGCCCAGAGCCCTCTGGCACACCTGTAGGTGTACTGGATACATGGTGCCACACCCACATTTGTACAAACCCCCAGCCAGCCAGCGCTGGGTGATGCCCATGACCCGCCGGCCCCCTTGACCTCTCGAGACACTTCCTGTGGACTGGGCTCACCTGGTAAGTCAATTTTAAGCATTTGGATTTGCCTCAACACGGATCAAACCCAAGACCATTGTGCTACAAGCGAGTGCCTAGCCACTATGCCTGAGAGGCAATTTGTAATCCCGCACACCGTGTTCGAAACACAGCTGCAGGCGATTTGGCAGCAGACCGCCTTGCGTTGGTTTCTATACACATTGTATAAGTGCTGGTCATTCAGAAAGTAATGGCAAACTACTGAACGTAAACTTGCCCAGGAATCACATATGGTAAAAAAATGCTGGGGTTGACTGCTACGTCTTGTAAAGGATATGCAACCAACTGTTACTATGAAATAAGTCATTGACTGAATACTGAAGAATCAATATCACTACACTCCAGAATTCCCAAACAAGCTCTGTCTCCCTGTTCAAACGCTGATGGTTTCAGTACAGCAACTAGACTAAACATGAATGCAGGCCAACAAGAAACACTGCCACGGTCAGAAGTCATGAGTTTGCCTGCTTGGGGAATGTCAGATGTCATGACACCCTCTCACTGATAATTCTCCAGAGAGTTGTTTGTTCACTCTAGATCCCCCATTAAGGCATAGTTCCGCAACACTCACCCCAAGCCCTCCTATTTTCAGCGATCCCACGCAGCTCCGTCCATGTCCTCTTTATAGTATTCATTTGTCTCTACTTCTTGTCTCCGTGTGTTTTGCTTGCTTGCTTGTTTGAAAAAAAGATGTTTCGGCTCCATTCAATAACAGAATTCTCGATTGGTTATAATTGGGGCCTGTATGGTGTTCCTTTCTCTGCTTGAGTATAAAGGGTTGCATATTTTTGCTTCCTGGGGTCTGCCGATTAGCTATCTTTGTGTTCATTTCATTGTATGGTGGCTTTTCACATGTCTGGTCAGAGTTGCACAATTGTAAGGCCTGGTGTAGTTGTGCTCCCGCCCCATCTCATGGTGTTTTTTGCCTTCAGGGAGTGTTTACCAGTTGTCATCCTTCCTGAGGTTCCATCTATTTCCCTGTCTTGGTCAGTCTTCAAATCTTCTTGGTCTTCTCTGGTATCTTGTATAGCTTAATAGCTCAATCTTGCTGGAGAGTAATCTCTTAAGATTAAAAACTTCCTTGAAGAGGACACAAGGAAACTATTCTATACTTCTCATATACAGACACACTTTGACTACTGCTCTACAATCTGGGACGGTTGTTCTAATTCAAACACCAAGCGACTTTACTCACTCCAGAAACGGGCCATGAGTCTAATTTATAGCAAACATTTATCTGACAATCCTAGCCTGTATAAACGCCTTCAGTTACTACCATTCCGCAAACGCCTGCTTTTCAATAAAGCTAAACTAATTCACAAAATCCTGCATCGGAATGCCCCAAATTACCTTTGGCCTTTGTTTAAATATAATGCTAGACACAGTAAACGTTTAAATATACTACACATTCCAAAGCCTAGGATTGACTTATACAAAACAAGCTTAACGTACTCTGCATCTCAGCTGTGGAACAATCTTCCACAAGAAATCAAAGACATCACCAATCCCTATTCATATAATCGCAAATTATTCGAACACTATCTCAATACGGATTACCTTCCCCCTTAATAATTGAGATAATAATAATAATAACAAAACCCTAGTATAACAGCCAATCACCTTTTTGTAGGCCAGTATATTCCACATGGCTAATAACAAGTGTCAGACCATTATCTAATATTACTGTGTCGTGTAGTTTTGATGTTTGCATTTTGCCCATGCCTTTACAATGCATATCTTTTATATTGTTACTGTTCTTTGTTAGCCTTGAATGATGTGTGAATGAAATAATGTATGAAAGAGAGTGATAGAAGGGCAGAATGTTAGACGGGCCTGCGTGCCCAATTCTTAACCCTTTGAAAATAAAGTTTGTTTGTTCGTTCGTTCGTTTGTTACTATCCACTTTTGTCGCTGTCATTTTGATTTTCTTCCTCCTCTTCTACTTCCTTTTCTGCTACTTCCTCTTCTGTGCTTCCTCTTCTGTCTGGGACTTGATGTCTTGTGTTCTTAGAACTTCCTCTATTTCTATTGCTCTCTGGATTCCAGACGAAGGCCTCTCTAGTTAAGCTGCTCTCAGTGTGTACCCTATCCAGCGCCAGTGTCTGCCCATCACCTCTTTGTTCACCTCGTTCTCTCCATGAGCTCCACATTGGTGGTTCTGTCGCTGTACCATGTTTTCTATTTTGCCTCCAGGCAATAGTTGAGGGCAAATGGAGAAGAGGAAATTCAGAGACAATCCTGGACAGATAATATTAAAGAGTGGGTGTGATGAAGTATTTCCACACTTGTGTGAGTTCCTGAGGACAGAGTGCAGAGGGGGACTCTGACTGCATCCCTCTGTGGGGTACTGGTGCATGATAAGGTCGACGTGGTCGGGGCCCATTGAAATCATGTATCTAGTGTAGAAGAATTCATTAGATGACTTCAGCAGAAACAACCGTCATTTTCTGCTGATCATGAAATACAAAGAACATTCATGAGAAAGTCCATGAGATGACTTCAACAGAGACAGCCATAACAACAGATACTATACCTGGAGAAGTCAGAGCGGACACGGATTCTGGCTTTCGGCTAATGGCCTTGCCCATGGCTTCCCGCACGGAAAGGTACAACTCACGACACTGTAACATATGGCAATATTCACTTATTAACACTGAGTATATTATTTGTTACTTGAAGTCATTCACAAACTACTACAGTTGTAACACCACAAGACAACATTCACTTATTAACACTGAGTATATTATATATCACTTGAAGTCGTTCACAAACCACTATAACTGTAACACCACAAGACAGCACTCACTTATTAACCCTTACTATATTATGTCTGTTATTACACTAACTGTATTGCTTCATTTTTCTACCCTACTGTGTAGATGTATTGTTTTCTAGTCTGTCTGTTTTTACACTAACTACTCTAAAAATACTGGAGAGTTTTGGTCATAGACCATAACTTTAGGAAGGGGAAATCCCAACTGCACCGCATAGTGGTAGAGGATGGAAACACACCACGGTGTGGCTAACACAGCTCTGGGGACCAAGTATCCACCGGAATAAGTGGACAACTCTGCAGCTGAGCAGAGCAGGGCACTCACTTGTCCTGACAGTCGGAAATGGCTGTCAAAGGCAGAGGTAAAAGACCACCATGTGGTTGTGGAAGGTAAGGGGAACCACCACATTATCTTCCCAAGATTTCACGGCAACACAAATTTCAGAGATAGTGAACGGCGTTAATGGTTGTCTTAAGACATCCTCGTCCGATAGGGAAAATCATGAGCCACAGGTGACACCAGACCGTCATCCAGCTACTGATGGCAAACCACAACTAAACTAAATAAATTTAGAGTAGGAACATGGAATGTTAGGACAATAAATGAGCCAGAAATCTGGGAATGTAAATGAACAAATTAGGAAGAACTTAGAAGCAACAGAGATGTGGTTTTTGAGACGAATGTTGCAAATTCCTTGGACTGCCAGAGTAACTAACAACGATTGTCTAAATGAGACTAATGAAACTAGAACATTATATACAACAATAAGGAAGAGACAAACAACTTTCTTTGGTCATGTGATGAGAAGAGGGGCATTGGAGGACATCGTGACAACTGGAAAGATCGAGGGGAAGAGAGGCAGAGGCAGACCAAGAGAGATGATGCTGGATGGATTGAGACGGTGGCATGGAGGAATATCATCAGCAGAGTTGATCCAGAACACCAAAAACTGAGATCTGTGGAGAGCCATGAACGCTTATGTCAGCTGGCAAGGCACTTGATGTCTATGATTACACTAACTGTATTGTTTAACTGTTCTACCCTAATCTGTAGATGTATAGTTTTCTAATCTGTTTATGTTTACACTAACTGTATTGTTTAACTTTTCTACCCTAGTCTGTAGATGTATAGTTTTCTAATCTGTCTGTGTTTACACTAACTGTATTGTTACTTTACCTAGTCTGTAGATGTATAGTTTTCTAGTCTGTCTATGTTTACACTAAGTGTACTGTTTAACTGTTCTACCCTAGTCTGTAGATGTATAGTTTTCTAATCTGTTTATGTTTACACTAACTGTATTGTTTAACTTTTCTACCCTAGTCTGTAGATGTATAGTTTTCTAGTCTGTGTTTACACTAACTGTATTGTTTAACTTTTCTACCCTAGTCTGTAGATGTATAGTTTTCTAATCTGTCTGTGTTTACACTAACTGTATTGTTACTTTACCTAGTCTGTAGATGTATAGTTTTCTAGTCTGTCTATGTTTACACTAACTGTATTGTTTAACTGTTCTACCCTAGTCTGTAGATGTATAGTTTTCTAATCTGTTTATGTTTACACTAACTGTATTGTTTAACTTTTCTACCCTAGTCTGTAGATGTATAGTTTTCTAGTCTGTCTATGTTTACACTAAGTGTATTGTTTAACTGTTCTACAATAATCTGTAGATGTATAGTTTTCTAATCTGTTTATGTTTACACTAACTGTATTGTTTAACTTTTCTACCCTAGTCTGTAGATGTATAGTTTTCTAGTCTGTCTGTGTTTACACTAACTGTATTGTTACTTTACCTAGTCTGTAGATGTATAGTTTTCTAGTCTGTCTGTGTTTACACTAACTGTATTGTTACTTTACCTAGTCTGTAGATGTATAGTTTTCTAATCTGTCTATGTTTACACTAAGTGTATTGTTTAACTGTTCTACCCTAGTCTGTAGATGTATAGTTTTCTAGTCTGTCTGTGTTTACACTAACTGTATTGTTACTTTACCTAGTCTGTAGATGTATAGTTTTCTAGTCTGTCTGTGTTTACACTAACTGTATTGTTACTTTACCTAGTCTGTAGATGTATAGTTTTCTAATCTGTCTATGTTTACACTAAGTGTATTGTTTAACTGTTCTACCCTAATCTGTAGATGTACAGTTTTCTAGTCTGTGTTTACACTAACTGTATTGTTTAACTGTTCTACCCTAATCTGTAGATGTATAGTTTTCTAGTCTGTGTTTACACTAACTGTATTGTTTAACTGTTCTACCCTAGTCTGTAGATGTATAGTTTTCTAGTCTGTGTTTACACTAACTGTATTGTTTAACTTTTCTACCCTAGTCTGTAGATGTATAGTTTTCTAGTCTGTCTGTGTTTACACTAACTGTATTGTTACTTTACCTAGTCTGTAGATGTATAGTTTTCTAGTCTGTCTGTGTTTACACTAACTGTATTGTTTAACTTTTCTACCCTAATCTGTAGATGTATAGTTTTCTAATCTGTCTATGTTTACACTAACTGTATTGTTTAACTTTTCTACCCTAGTCTGTAGATGTATAGTTTTCTAATCTGTCTATGTTTACACTAACTGTATTGTTTAACTTTTCTACCCTAATCTGTAGATGTATAGTTTTCTAATCTGTCTATGTTTACACTAACTGTATTGTTTAACTGTTCTACCCTAGTCTGTAGATGTACAGTCTTCTAGTCTGTGTTTACACTAACTGTATTGTTTAACTGTTCTACCCTAGTCTGTAGATGTATAGTTTTATAGTCTGTGTTTACACTAACTGTATTGTTTAACTTTTCTACCCTAATCTGTAGATGTATAGTTTTCTAGTCTGTCTGTGTTTACACTAACTGTATTGTTTAACTGTTCTACCCTAATCTGTAGATGTATAGTTTTCTAGTCTGTGTTTACACTAACTGTATTGTTTAACTGTTCTACCCTAGTCTGTAGATGTATAGTTTTCTAGTCTGTGTTTACACTAACTGTATTGTTTAACTTTTCTACCCTAGTCTGTAGATGTATAGTTTTCTAGTCTGTCTGTGTTTACACTAACTGTATTGTTACTTTACCTAGTCTGTAGATGTATAGTTTTCTAGTCTGTCTGTGTTTACACTAACTGTATTGTTTAACTGTTCTACCCTAGTCTGTAGATGTATAGTTTTCTAGTCTGTGTTTACACTAACTGTATTGTTTAACTTTTCTACCCTAATCTGTAGATGTATAGTTTTCTAATCTGTCTATGTTTACACTAACTGTATTGTTTAACTTTTCTACCCTAGTCTGTAGATGTATAGTTTTCTAGTCTGTCTGTGTTTACACTAACTGTATTGTTTAACTGTTCTACCCTAGTCTGTAGATGTATAGTTTTCTAGTCTGTGTTTACACTAACTGTATTGTTTAACTGTTCTACCCTAGTCTGTAGATGTATAGTTTTCTAGTCTGTGTTTACACTAACTGTATTGTTTAACTTTTCTACCCTAATCTGTAGATGTATAGTTTTCTAATCTGTCTATGTTTACACTAACTGTATTGTTTAGCTGTTCTACCCTAGTCTGTAGATGTATAGTTTTCTAATCTGTCTATGTTTACACTAACTGTATTGTTTAACTTTTCTACCCTAATCTGTAGATGTATAGTTTTCTAATCTGTCTATGTTTACACTAACTGTATTGTTTAACTGTTCTACCCTAGTCTGTAGATGTATAGTTTTCTAGTCTGTGTTTACACTAACTGTATTGTTTAACTGTTCTACCCTAGTCTGTAGATGTATAGTTTTCTAGTCTGTGTTTACACTAACTGTATTGTTTAACTGTTCTACCCTAGTCTGTAGATGTATAGTTTTCTAGTCTGTGTTTACACTAACTGTATTGTTTAACTGTTCTACCCTAGTCTGTAGATGTATAGTTTTCTAGTCTGTGTTTACACTAACTGTATTGTTTAACTGTTCTACCCTAGTCTGTAGATGTATAGTTTTCTAGTCTGTGTTTACACTAACTGTATTGTTTAACTGTTCTACCCTAGTCTGTAGATGTATAGTTTTCTAGTCTGTGTTTACACTAACTGTATTGTTTAACTTTTCTACCCTAGTCTGTAGATGTACAGTTTTTCTAGTCTGTCTGTGTTTACACTAACTGAATTGTTTAACTGTTCTACCCTAGTCTGTAGATGTATAGTTTTCTAGTCTGTGTTTACACTAACTGTATTGTTTAACTGTTCTACCCTAGTCTGTAGATGTACAGTTTTCTAGTCTGTCTGTGTTTACACTAACTGAATTGTTTAACTGTTCTACCCTAGTCTGTAGATGTATAGTTTTCTAGTCTGTCTATGTTTACACTAACTGTATTGTTTAACTGTTCTACCCTAGTCTGTAGATGTACAGTTTTCTAGTCTGTCTGTGTTTACACTAACTGAATTGTTTAACTGTTCTACCCTAGTCTGTAGATGTATAGTTTTCTAGTCTGTGTTTACACTAACTGTATTGTTTAACTGTTCTACCCTAGTCTGTAGATGTATAGTTTTCTAGTCTGTGTTTACACTAACTGTATTGTTTAACTGTTCTACCCTAGTCTGTAGATGTATAGTTTTCTAGTCTGTGTTTACACTAACTGTATTGTTTAACTGTTCTACCCTAGTCTGTAGATGTATAGTTTTCTAGTCTGTGTTTACACTAACTGTATTGTTTAACTTTTCTACCCTAGTCTGTAGATGTACAGTTTTCTAGTCTGTCTGTGTTTACACTAACTGAATTGTTTAACTGTTCTACCCTAGTCTGTAGATGTATAGTTTTCTAGTCTGTGTTTACACTAACTGTATTGTTTAACTTTTCTACCCTAGTCTGTAGATGTACAGTTTTCTAGTCTGTCTGTGTTTACACTAACTGTATTGTTTAACTGTTCTACCCTAGTCTGTAGATGTATAGTTTTCTAGTCTGTCTGTGTTTACACTAACTGTATTGTTTAACTGTTCTACCCTAGTCTGTAGATGTATAGTTTTCTAGTCTGTGTTTACACTAACTGTATTGTTTAGCTGTTCTACCCTAGTCTGTAGATGTATAGTTTTCTAGTCTGTCTGTGTTTACACTAACTGTATTGTTTAACTGTTCTACCCTAGTCTGTAGATGTATAGTTTTCTAGTCTGTGTTTACACTAACTGAATTGTTTAACTGTTCTACCCTAGTCTGTAGATGTATAGTTTTCTAGTCTGTGTTTACACTAACTGTATTGTTTAACTGTTCTACCCTAGTCTGTAGATGTATAGTTTTCTAGTCTGTGTTTACACTAACTGTATTGTTTAACTGTTCTACCCTAGTCTGTAGATGTATAGTTTTCTAGTCTGTGTTTACACTAACTGTATTGTTTAACTGTTCTACCCTAGTCTGTAGATGTATAGTTTTCTAGTCTGTGTTTACACTAACTGTATTGTTTAACTGTTCTACCCTAGTCTGTAGATGTATAGTTTTCTAGTCTGTGTTTACACTAACTGTATTGTTTAACTGTTCTACCCTAGTCTGTAGATGTATAGTTTTCTAGTCTGTGTTTACACTAACTGTATTGTTTAACTTTTCTACCCTAGTCTGTAGATGTACAGTTTTCTAGTCTGTCTGTGTTTACACTAACTGAATTGTTTAACTGTTCTACCCTAGTCTGTAGATGTATAGTTTTCTAGTCTGTGTTTACACTAACTGTATTGTTTAACTGTTCTACCCTAGTCTGTAGATGTACAGTTTTCTAGTCTGTCTGTGTTTACACTAACTGAATTGTTTAACTGTTCTACCCTAGTCTGTAGATGTATAGTTTTCTAGTCTGTCTATGTTTACACTAACTGTATTGTTTAACTGTTCTACCCTAGTCTGTAGATGTATAGTTTTCTAGTCTGTGTTTACACTAACTGTATTGTTTAACTTTTCTACCCTAGTCTGTAGATGTATAGTTTTCTAGTCTGTCTATGTTTACACTAACTGTATTGTTTAACTGTTCTACCCTAGTCTGTAGATGTATAGTTTTCTAGTCTGTGTTTACACTAACTGTATTGTTTAACTTTTCTACCCTAGTCTGTAGATGTATAGTTTTCTAGTCTGTGTTTACACTAACTGTATTGTTTAACTTTTCTACCCTAGTCTGTAGATGTATAGTTTTCTAGTCTGTGTTTACACTAACTGTATTGTTTAACTGTTCTACCCTAGTCTGTAGATGTATAGTTTTCTAATCTGTCTGTGTTTACACTAACTGTATTGTTTAACTGTTCTACCCTAGTCTGTAGATGTATAGTTTTCTAGTCTGTGTTTACACTAACTGTATTGTTTAACTGTTCTACCCTAGTCTGTAGATGTATAGTTTTCTAGTCTGTGTTTACACTAACTGTATTGTTTAACTTTTCTACCCTAATCTGTAGATGTATAGTTTTCTAGTCTGTCTGTGTTTACACTAACTGTATTGTTTAACTTTTCTACCCTAATCTGTAGATGTATAGTTTTCTAGTCTGTCTGTGTTTACACTAACTGTATTGTTTAACTTTTCTACCCTAGTCTGTAGATGTACAGTTTTCTAGTCTGTGTTTACACTAACTGTATTGTTTAGCTGTTCTACCCTAGTCTGTAGATGTATAGTTTTCTAGTCTGTGTTTACACTAACTGTATTGTTTAACTTTTCTACCCTAATCTGTAGATGTATAGTTTTCTAGTCTGTCTGTGTTTACACTAACTGTATTGTTTAACTGTTCTACCCTAATCTGTAGATGTATAGTTTTCTAATCTGTTTATGTTTACACTAACTGTATTGTTTAGCTGTTCTACCCTAATCTGTAGATGTATAGTTTTCTAGTCTGTGTTTACACTAACTGTATTGTTTAGCTGTTCTACCCTAGTCTGTAGATGTATAGTTTTCTAGTCTGTCTATGTTTACACTAACTGTATTGTTTAGCTGTTCTACCCTAGTCTGTAGATGTACAGTTTTCTAGTCTGTGTTTACACTAACTGTATTGTTTAGCTGTTCTACCCTAGTCTGTAGATGTATAGTTTTCTAGTCTGTCTATGTTTACACTAACTGTATTGTTTAAACTGTTCTACCCTAGTCTGTAGATGTACAGTTTTCTAGTCTGTGTTTACACTAACTGTATTGTTTAGCTGTTCTACCCTAATCTGTAGATGTATAGTTTTCTAGTCTGTGTTTACACTAACTGTATTGTTTAGCTGTTCTACCCTAGTCTGTAGATGTATAGTTTTCTAGTCTGTCTATGTTTACACTAACTGTATTGTTTAGCTGTTCTACCCTAGTCTGTAGATGTACAGTTTTCTAGTCTGTGTTTACACTAACTGTATTGTTTAGCTGTTCTACCCTAGTCTGTAGATGTATAGTTTTCTAGTCTGTCTATGTTTACACTAACTGTATTGTTTAGCTGTTCTACCCTAGTCTGTAGATGTATAGTTTTCTAGTCTGTGTTTACACTAACTGTATTGTTTAACTGTTCTACCCTAGTCTGTAGATGTATAGTTTTCTAGTCTGTGTTTACACTAACTGTATTGTTTAACTGTTCTACCCTAGTCTGTAGATGTATAGTTTTCTAGTCTGTGTTTACACTAACTGTATTGTTTAGCTGTTCTACCCTAGTCTGTAGATGTACAGTTTTCTAGTCTGTCTATGTTTACACTAACTGTATTGTTTAGCTGTTCTACCCTAGTCTGTAGATGTACAGTTTTCTAGTCTGTGTTTACACTAACTGTATTGTTTAACTGTTCTACCCTAGTCTGTAGATGTATAGTTTTCTAATCTGTTTATGTTTACACTAACTGTATTGTTTAACTGTTCTACCCTAGTCTGTAGATGTATAGTTTTCTAATCTGTTTATGTTTACACTAACTGTATTGTTTAACTGTTCTACCCTAGTCTGTAGATGTACAGTTTTCTAGTCTGTCTGTGTTTACACTAACTGAATTGTTTAACTGTTCTACCCTAGTCTGTAGATGTATAGTTTTCTAGTCTGTGTTTACACTAACTGTATTGTTTAACTGTTCTACCCTAGTCTGTAGATGTATAGTTTTCTAGTCTGTGTTTACACTAACTGTATTGTTTAACTGTTCTACCCTAGTCTGTAGATGTATAGTTTTCTAGTCTGTGTTTACACTAACTGTATTGTTTAACTGTTCTACCCTAGTCTGTAGATGTATAGTTTTCTAGTCTGTGTTTACACTAACTGTATTGTTTAACTTTTCTACCCTAGTCTGTAGATGTACAGTTTTCTAGTCTGTCTGTGTTTACACTAACTGAATTGTTTAACTGTTCTACCCTAGTCTGTAGATGTATAGTTTTCTAGTCTGTGTTTACACTAACTGTATTGTTTAACTGTTCTACCCTAGTCTGTAGATGTATAGTTTTCTAGTCTGTGTTTACACTAACTGTATTGTTTAACTGTTCTACCCTAGTCTGTAGATGTATAGTTTTCTAGTCTGTGTTTACACTAACTGTATTGTTTAACTGTTCTACCCTAGTCTGTAGATGTATAGTTTTCTAGTCTGTGTTTACACTAACTGTATTGTTTAACTGTTCTACCCTAGTCTGTAGATGTATAGTTTTCTAGTCTGTGTTTACACTAACTGTATTGTTTAACTGTTCTACCCTAGTCTGTAGATGTACAGTTTTCTAGTCTGTCTGTGTTTACACTAACTGAATTGTTTAACTGTTCTACCCTAGTCTGTAGATGTATAGTTTTCTAGTCTGTGTTTACACTAACTGAATTGTTTAACTGTTCTACCCTAGTCTGTAGATGTATAGTTTTCTAGTCTGTGTTTACACTAACTGTATTGTTTAACTGTTCTACCCTAGTCTGTAGATGTATAGTTTTCTAGTCTGTGTTTACACTAACTGTATTGTTTAACTGTTCTACCCTAGTCTGTAGATGTATAGTTTTCTAGTCTGTGTTTACACTAACTGTATTGTTTAACTGTTCTACCCTAGTCTGTAGATGTATAGTTTTCTAGTCTGTGTTTACACTAACTGTATTGTTTAACTTTTCTACCCTAGTCTGTAGATGTACAGTTTTCTAGTCTGTCTGTGTTTACACTAACTGAATTGTTTAACTGTTCTACCCTAGTCTGTAGATGTATAGTTTTCTAGTCTGTGTTTACACTAACTGTATTGTTTAACTTTTCTACCCTAGTCTGTAGATGTACAGTTTTCTAGTCTGTCTGTGGTTACACTAACTGTATTGTTTAACTTTTCTACCCTAGTCTGTAGATGTATAGTTTTCTAGTCTGTCTATGTTTACACTAACTGTATTGTTTAACTGTTCTACCCTAGTCTGTAGATGTATAGTTTTCTAGTCTGTGTTTACACTAACTGTATTGTTTAACTTTTCTACCCTAGTCTGTAGATGTATAGTTTTCTAGTCTGTGTTTACACTAACTGTATTGTTTAACTGTTCTACCCTAGTCTGTAGATGTATAGTTTTCTAATCTGTCTGTGTTTACACTAACTGTATTGTTTAACTGTTCTACCCTAGTCTGTAGATGTATAGTTTTCTAGTCTGTGTTTACACTAACTGTATTGTTTAGCTGTTCTACCCTAGTCTGTAGATGTATAGTTTTCTAGTCTGTGTTTACACTAACTGTATTGTTTAACTTTTCTACCCTAATCTGTAGATGTATAGTTTTCTAGTCTGTCTGTGTTTACACTAACTGTATTGTTTAACTGTTCTACCCTAATCTGTAGATGTATAGTTTTCTAGTCTGTGTTTACACTAACTGTATTGTTTAACTTTTCTACCCTAGTCTGTAGATGTATAGTTTTCTAGTCTGTCTATGTTTACACTAACTGTATTGTTTAACTTTTCTACCCTAATCTGTAGATGTATAGTTTTCTAGTCTGTGTTTACACTAACTGTATTGTTTAGCTGTTCTACCCTAGTCTGTAGATGTACAGTTTTCTAGTCTGTGTTTACACTAACTGTATTGTTTAGCTGTTCTACCCTAGTCTGTAGATGTATAGTTTTCTAGTCTGTCTATGTTTACACTAACTGTATTGTTTAACTGTTCTACCCTAGTCTGTAGATGTATAGTTTTCTAATCTGTTTATGTTTACACTAACTGTATTGTTTAGCTGTTCTACCCTAATCTGTAGATGTATAGTTTTCTAGTCTGTGTTTACACTAACTGTATTGTTTAGCTGTTCTACCCTAGTCTGTAGATGTATAGTTTTCTAGTCTGTCTATGTTTACACTAACTGTATTGTTTAGCTGTTCTACCCTAGTCTGTAGATGTACAGTTTTCTAGTCTGTGTTTACACTAACTGTATTGTTTAGCTGTTCTACCCTAGTCTGTAGATGTATAGTTTTCTAGTCTGTCTATGTTTACACTAACTGTATTGTTTAACTGTTCTACCCTAGTCTGTAGATGTACAGTTTTCTAGTCTGTGTTTACACTAACTGTATTGTTTAGCTGTTCTACCCTAATCTGTAGATGTATAGTTTTCTAGTCTGTGTTTACACTAACTGTATTGTTTAGCTGTTCTACCCTAGTCTGTAGATGTATAGTTTTCTAGTCTGTCTATGTTTACACTAACTGTATTGTTTAGCTGTTCTACCCTAGTCTGTAGATGTACAGTTTTCTAGTCTGTGTTTACACTAACTGTATTGTTTAGCTGTTCTACCCTAGTCTGTAGATGTATAGTTTTCTAGTCTGTCTATGTTTACACTAACTGTATTGTTTAGCTGTTCTACCCTAGTCTGTAGATGTATAGTTTTCTAGTCTGTGTTTACACTAACTGTATTGTTTAACTGTTCTACCCTAGTCTGTAGATGTATAGTTTTCTAGTCTGTGTTTACACTAACTGTATTGTTTAACTGTTCTACCCTAGTCTGTAGATGTATAGTTTTCTAGTCTGTGTTTACACTAACTGTATTGTTTAGCTGTTCTACCCTAGTCTGTAGATGTATAGTTTTCTAGTCTGTGTTTACACTAACTGTATTGTTTAACTGTTCTACCCTAGTCTGTAGATGTATAGTTTTCTAGTCTGTCTATGTTTACACTAACTGTATTGTTTAACTGTTCTACCCTAGTCTGTAGATGTATAGTTTTCTAGTCTGTGTTTACACTAACTGTATTGTTTAGCTGTTCTACCCTAGTCTGTAGATGTATAGTTTTCTAGTCTGTGTTTACACTAACTGTATTGTTTAGCTGTTCTACCCTAGTCTGTAGATGTATAGTTTTCTAGTCTGTGTTTACACTAACTGTATTGTTTAACTGTTCTACCCTAGTCTGTAGATGTATAGTTTTCTAGTCTGTGTTTACACTAACTGTATTGTTTAACTGTTCTACCCTAGTCTGTAGATGTACAGTTTTCTAGTCTGTCTATGTTTACACTAACTGTATTGTTTAGCTGTTCTACCCTAGTCTGTAGATGTACAGTTTTCTAGTCTGTGTTTACACTAACTGTATTGTTTAACTGTTCTACCCTAGTCTGTAGATGTATAGTTTTCTAATCTGTTTATGTTTACACTAACTGTATTGTTTAACTGTTCTACCCTAGTCTGTAGATGTATAGTTTTCTAATCTGTTTATGTTTACACTAACTGTATTGTTTAACTGTTCTACCCTAGTCTGTAGATGTATAGTTTTCTAATCTGTTTATGTTTACACTAACTGTATTGTTTAACTTTTCTACCCTAGTCTGTAGATGTATAGTTTTCTAGTCTGTCTATGTTTACACTAACTGTATTGTTTAACTGTTCTACCCTAGTCTGTAGATGTATAGTTTTCTAGTCTGTGTTTACACTAACTGTATTGTTTAGCTGTTCTACCCTAGTCTGTAGATGTATAGTTTTCTAGTCTGTGTTTACACTAACTGTATTGTTTAACTGTTCTACCCTAGTCTGTAGATGTATAGTTTTCTAGTCTGTGTTTACACTAACTGTATTGTTTAGCTTTCTACCCTAGTCTGTAGATGTATAGTTTTCTAGTCTGTGTGTTATACTAACTGTATTGTTTAACTTTTCTACCCTAGTCTGTAGATGTATAGTTTTCTAGTCTGTCTGTGTTTACACTAACTGTATTGTTTAACTGTTCTACCCTAGTCTGTAGATGTATAGTTTTCTAGTCTGTGTTTACACTAACTGTATTGTTTAACTTTTCTACCCTAAGTCTGTAGATGTATAGTTTTCTAGTCTGTGTTTACACTAACTGTATTGTTTAACTGTTCTACCCTAGTCTGTAGATGTACAGTTTTCTAGTCTGTGTTTACACTAACTGTATTGTTTAACTTTTCTACCCTAGTCTGTAGATGTATAGTTTTCTAGTCTGTGTTTACACTAACTGTATTGTTTAACTTTTCTACCCTAGTCTGTAGATGTATAGTTTTCTAGTCTGTGTTTACACTAACTGTATTGTTTAACTGTTCTACCCTAGTCTGTAGATGTATAGTTTTCTAGTCTGTGTTTATACTAACTGTATTGTTTAACTTTTCTACCCTAGTCTGCAGAACAGAATAGGCAAACATGGAAAAAGGACAACACTTCTAATTCTCTCACTGACCTTCTTGGTATAGAACTGATTCAGATGCACTTTGCCGTCACTCCTCCTCCACAAACACAACACACGTGTCTTAGGGCAGTAGGTGATGTTGACAATCTTCTCAAACCACCAGCGGTCATGTATGGCTCCGGTCACGTTCCGCAGCAGCAGGCAGTCCTCGTAAACCTGCATCAAACACAGGTCAATATGCTTGTATGTTAGACTCTCTTGTAGTCGTAAGGCATGATCAGAATATCATATATTCACCTAATCGCGTAGGTCTTGGTGCTTTAATTACTTGAGTAATTCTTTGTTGAAAACAGTATACTAACAAATTCACACGGTATGCGCCTGACGAGATGTAGCGAAACATGCCAGGCAGAAAACTGTGCAATCTACTGTCTTTGGATTCTCTGTTTAATTTCACTTAAGGTATACATTGTTTTGATGCTTGCAATAGGCTTTACAGAGGCATAGCTAAAGTCTTCACCATAGGCCTGTCTTTCATTGTCTCTATGGAGCGATAACCAAGAGCCTTTTTAAAGGGATAACTACTGTCACTTTACATAGGATAACCATTATCACTCTAAATGGACAACCGCTGTCACTCTAAAAGGACAGTCCTAGCCTGTCTAATGGGACAATGATAGCCTCTCTGATGGGGCATAGTGTCTGTAAAGAGACATACACAGCCTCTCGAGAGGGACAAACATAGCCTATGTAAAGGGACAACCATCACGTCTGTAAAGGGACAACTAACATGTCTGTAAAGGGACAACCAACATGTTTGTAAAGGGACAACCAACATGTCTGTAGAGAAACAACCATCATGTCTGTACAGGGACAACCATCATGTCTGTACAGGGACAACCAACATGTCTGTATAGGGACAACCATCATGTCTGTACAGGGACAACCAACATGTCTGTAAAGGGACAACCAACATGTCTGTAGAGAAACAACCATCATGTCTGTACAGGGACAACCATCATGTATGTACAGGGACAACCAACATGTCTGTAAAGGGACAACCATCATGTCTGTATAGGGACAACCATCATGTCTGTAAAGGGACAACTAACATGTCTGTAAAGGGACAACCATCATGTCTGTAGAGAAACAACCATCATGTCTGTACAGGGACAACTAACATGTCTGTATAGGGACAACCATCATGTCTGTAAAGGGACAACTAACATGTCTGTATAGGGACAACCATCATGTCTGTAAAGGGACAACTAACATGTCTGTATAGGGACAACCAACATGTCTGTAAAGGGACAACCATCATGTCTGTAGAGAAACAACCATCATGTCTGTACAGGGACAACCATCATGTCTGTACAGGGACAACTAACATGTCTGTAAAGGGACAACCATCATGTCTGTATAGGGACAACCATAGCCTCTCTAATGGGCCTAACATAATGAATAAACAACATAAAACACAGCCCGTAGCAACCATCTGCTGTGGCTAAGTGAAGTGTTCAGACCATCACATTTCCCAAGGCCTATGGTGGCCACCCTCTGTGGCTAAGTGAAGTGTTCAGACCATCACATTTCCCAAGGCCTATGGTGGCCACCCTCTGTGGCTAAGTGAAGTGTTCAGACCATCACATTTCCCAAGGCCTATGGTGGCCACCCTCTGTGGCTAAGTGAAGTGTTCAGACCATGATATTTACCAAGGCCAACATAATCGTAGCAGCCACCTGCTGTGGCTATGTGAAGTGTTCAGACCGTCACAATTTCTAAGGCCTGAATGCACAGAGGGAAGTCTGTCCAGCTAGAACTGTCATCGAACCCTTGCCTGACGGGGCTAATGCCCTGTCAGCACGCCATGACACCAATGCACCCAAAAAGCCGGTCTATGGCTGCTATTATTATTTCCACATGTGGGCAGTTACTGTTTGCTTTTGGTTCTGAACAGATGCTCCACACTGAAAGGGTTAATAAATAAAAATCATGGATTGAACCTAGGTGCTTCACACTGAAAGGGTTAATAAGTAAAAATCATGGACCTAACTTAGGTGCTTCACACTGAAAGGAAGGACAAATCGAACAACACACACATGGTTACCTCCATAAACAACATATCACCCGTATTGTTGACCCCCCAGTGTACGGTGAACGACAACTTATGTATCCGTCTGCTGCAGATGGGCTTCAGGTCGATATCATTGCCGTACTGCAAATCATACACAGAAAAAGTCCTGTCAAATGGGTAAAATAGCCGCTCCACCTGTACTGGATAATAAACTCTCACAGTCTGTTAGCTTGCACAATCTTTCAAAGCTATTGGATAACACTATCTTTCAGCCTATTGGATAACACAACTGATCGCTCAATCTATTGGATAACAATATCTTTCAATCGACTGGTCATATTTTCTCAATCTATTAACCCTTTACAGGGCAAAACGTCCATTTGCGGCTGGTCTCTTAAACGAGCAGATTGGCCATTTGCGTCCGATACTATTATGCATTGTAAAAACGTGATCTCTCGGCTTTCCAACACTTCCGACAGCTACTTTCGCTTTCACCGATAGCTTGACAAAGTGGCCGCCATTTGTAAGCGCCTACTATGAATTTGAACAGACTTTTACGGACTTTTTTTGATAGTTTTCGGGGTTTTTACGCTGTTTTTCAAAACGGATTTCGGCGATTCTTCAAGTGATAGCCGAGATTTTGCTAGGTTCAATTTAAGTGACATTAAAGGGCACGAAGTTGACTATTAATCGGAGCTAGATATCAGTGCAAAGCGTTACTTTGCATTAGCAGTCTGAGTCGGACTTTAAAGAAAGTGATTATGATTCTGAAAATGTGTTTGTAAATTGCCGTATAGATGACGGAAAATCACAAACAACATGCTGTATTTCGTAAATATTTGTGTTCATATATGGATTACCGACAACAATCACGTGAGTAACATATTCTGCATGCTTTTCCCTTCATTGTGTTGTTTATTTAACTAAAATCGGTTGACTAACACCTTATTTGTGATGTTTTTACTAACGCAACCCGAAATTTTGCCGAACCTGAAAAAATCTTGCCCGTTCAGGGCTAAAAAACGGACAAGCGTCTGCCCTGTAAAGGGTTAAACAAGATATTCTCTCAGTCTATTGGACAACATATTCTCTCAATCTATTGGACAAAATATTCTCTCAATCTATTGAACAACATATTCTCTCAGTCTAATGGACAACATATTCTATAAATCTGTTGATCTGTTGGATCCCCCTGTTGGTTGACAACCACTGGCTTACACAATTTCTCAAAGACTATGGTTTACACAATCCCTCAAAGACTATTGGTTTACACAATCTGTCAAAGACTATTGGCTTACATGATCTCTCAAAGTCTAATGGCTAAAAAATATCTCAAAGTTTAATTGGATAACGAACCTCTCCATTAGTTATTTACCTACTGATAACAAATCTCTATTGGCTAAGACAATTCCTCAAAGACTTTTGGCTTATACAATCAATCAAAATCTACTGGCTTAGACAATCACTCAAAGACTATTGGCTTCGACAATGCCTCAAAGACTATTGGCTTAGTCAATCGCTCAAAGACCATTGGCTTAGACAATACACAATCCCACAAAGACTACTGGCTTACACAATCCCTCAAAGACTACTTACTTGCTTACACAATCCAGTGTGGTTTGCATAAGAGTGTTATGTCTTGTAGTGTGGCTGAAATATTTCACTTGCCTTTTTTTTTATTTATTTCATCAACTAAACTCTCTTTTCATTCTTAGTTTTATAGGACCACTATATGTGATTGATTTTGTTTCCATGAAATACAACACATTCTCCTGTATATCCACATCTCCAGGGCCTCTCATCGACTTGATGATAAGAGGGATTAAAGTCAGGAAAGGTTTGGATGGGAAAGAGCACATAAAGAGCACGTGTCTAAGAAGGTCAAGGGAGGGGGAGGCACGGCTGTCCAGCTCAGGCTAAGAAGTGACAGGTAGGATGACAGCACAGGGCAGAAAAACATGTATCACAGAGCCACTGGTATTGAATAACATTACACATTTCCCTGAACTCTTGTATAGTCAGGATAGTCTTCACAGATGAAACATTCCACGCTAGTTGGAAATTGCAAAGCAGGCCTTAAGACTGCTGCCTTGGCAAAATTGTTAGGAAAGAAAACCTACCCATGGGCAGAAGGAGTCTTTTACCTTGGATGGAAGCTGTCTAGAGGAAGCACACTTGACATAATTACATTGTGAAGTTGGATAACCTGGCCTTGGAGGTGCTTGACTATGTTATGATACACCCCCCTCAAAAGACGAATGAAGAAGAAGAGGAAGGAGGAAGAAGAAGAAGTAAGAGGTCAAGCCATGGATAGTGTTCAGAATCCTTTGAGGTGTATAACTAGGTTAAGAAGCACTGAACTCAAAAGAGGAACGAAGAAGAGGTAGAACAATAAGAACACAGAAAAGAAGAAGAAGAAGAAGAAGAAGAAGGTCAAGCCAGGGAGTGTGTTCAGAGTCCTCATCCTCTTACCAAGTGCTGGATATTGTCCAACAAGTTGTTAATGTCCTGGCTCTGCTGCAGCCCAATGTGGGACTTGCCCAGCAGGCGACGGATCTTCTTTTTGACCTCGTTCTTGGGCACCCTCATCATGAGCATGAAGGCTGCCTGGTTGTAGAGCATGACGGCCAGCAGCTTGTCCTCATCATGCTCCAGCATTTTCTTCTCCAGATCAGACAGTGAACTGTACCTGGTGATGGATAAATCAACATAAGCTACATCCACTCTTATTGAACTGACCAACTCCTGAGGTCATCTATATATTATTACTGAACTGATCAACCCCTGAGGTCATCTATATATTATTACCAAACTGACCAACCCCTAAGGTAATCTATATATTATTACTGAAATGGCCAACCCCTGAGGTCATATATATATTATTACTGAACTGACCAACTCCTGAGGTCATCTATATATTATTACTGAACTGACCAACTCCTGAGGTCATCTATATATTATTACTGAACTGACCAACCTGGGGTTGGTTCCGATTTCTCTCTGGAACCCGAAAACAGCATTCATGTGCTTGACCAGGCTTCTATCCCAATTCGTGTAGTTGGGCCAGCATAGGAGTCTCAGGAAGTCCACACTGCATTGATGAAACCAGCCCTGTCCATGCTGCTTCCACGTGTATTGGTGCAGTATTTACTGCCTAGGAGCGTACACCCAGGAGAGTGATGTTGAGTGTGTCAGAATGCTGTCTATCCATTCAGAGCAAGACTGTCAGTTGTAATTGTCTGTAGCATGTTATTGAACTGTCCATGTTGAATGACCATACATTATATATCAGTTACTGAACTGACCATAGCATCACATATATGCTATATAATAGTTACTGAACTGATCATAGCATCACATATATGCTATATAATAGTTACTGAACTGATCATAGCATCACATATATGCTATATAATAGTTACTGAACTGATCATGAGGCCTATACATTATATGAGGGCGAGATCAATATGTAAGTCACACAGTTCTGTGGGATAACAGGTAAATGTAGTTTGTATTTTCTACAGGTGACAGCAACATCAAACTTTATATTCCCGTTCGTCAGGTGGCGCTAGATGTCTCATGCGTATGCGCAGTGCATAAACAAAATAGCGACTGTACTTACGGAGTGTACAACCAAACAGCAACATGCTGTTGTGCGTTTTTTGTGGGCAAAAGAACTGCCTGCAAAGGACATTCATAAGGAAATGCTTCCTGTTTATGCTGACAAATGATTGTCCCATAAAGCGGTGCATAGCTGGGTAGAAAAATTTTCTCAAGGACACTCTAAAATTGTTGATGAAATCCGATCTGCTCATCCTGTTGAGATTGCAACAGAAGCATCCGTGCAGCGGATTGAGGAGATGATTAGAGGCATCATGCTAGTAATGATAGACTCTGTAGCATCTGCAATAGGGTGCTCACATGGTTCAGTATACAGCATAATGCATGATTGATTGAAATTTAAGAAAGTGGGCACCCAAACAATTGAAGGGGGAACATATAATGAACCGATTTGGCCCGTCCTTGCATCATCTCTGTCGATACTAAGATGAAGGAGAAGACACACTGAACAGGACTGTTACAGGGGACGAATCATGGGTGCATCACTACCAGCCTGAATCAAAGCGTGTTCAATGCAATGGAAACATCCTTCTTCGCCTTTTATCCAAAAATTCAAGGTTACGCCATCAGCAGGGAAGGTTATGCTGACAGTGTTCTGGAATTGTCAAGGAGTGCTTTTAACCTATTTCAAGAAGAAAGGTGACAATGTGAATTCTGAATCGTACTGTGAAGTTCTATCGATGGTTCATGATGACATTCGAAGAAAACATCCAGGACTGCTGACTAGACGAGTGTTGCTTCTTCATGACAATGCCAGACCACATACGGCTCGATTAACTCAGGAGAAAATTAACCAACTAAGGTGGGAAGTTCTGGAACATCCACCTTATAGCCCCGACTTAGCCCTTAGTGATTTCCACCTTTTTTGGTTTACTGTAAACCCACCTTGGCGGGAGACATTTCGCGAATGACGCCAAAGTTGAATGTGAAATGAAAATGTGGCTTAGAAAACAGCACACAGTTCTATGCAGCCAGTTCGGGAGGACTGATAAAACAATGGGATAAGTGCATCAATGTTCGTGGAAATTATGTTGAGAAATAAAGGGACAAAAACAATATAAAAATAATCTGGTTTCAAGTTATCATCATATTTAGTTATTTTTCTACAGCTATTTTTGACGTACTTATTGACTTCCCCCTCATATATTATTACTGAACTAGAATATCACATATATGCAACATAATAGTTACTGAACTGACCACTTCACTTATATGCTGTAAAATAATTACTGGTCACAAGATCACCTATATTATACATCAGTTACTGGATAGATCATGATAATAAGTATACATTATATAATAATTACTGAACTGACCACAAGATCATCTAAATTATACATCAGATTCTGGACAGACCATGACAACACCTAAACATTATATAATAGTTACTGAACTATATGTCACACAGAAGTCATGTTATATTTAACATATAGCTACAATATCACTTCTAGATTTAAAAAAAAAAAAAAAAAAAGCCACCAGCCAAACAGACAGCAATCTAACAGTTACCGTTCCATCATCTCCGATGGGCTCTGGTCCATCCCGATGATGTCTCTCTCCTGGGCAACGGCATCTAGGAACATGTCCTCCCAGAACTGCATGTTGTCCCAGATACGGGACCGGTCCTTCCCCACCAGGCCCTCAAACAGGTAGGTTCTGTTCTTGGCACTTTCAGCTGTTAAACCTGCCATGCCGGTGTGAACCAGTTTCCCTTCGTGGTAACGATAGCCGGAGCTGAAGGTGCTTTTAGTGTTCCAGATGCTGGTGGAGCCTCGGCGGCGGGCATGGCCCCCGGCAGGCTGGAGGAGAAACATCACATTAGCAGTCACAGCAAACAGCTTCTAAACAAAATACTTTCTAATACTAAACAAAATACTTTGTAATACTAAACAAAATACTTTGTAAATGGCTCAACTGGCCATTTCATTTTCATCATCAAATGCCTTGCCAGCTGGCATGGCATTTACATCTCTCCACAGATCTCGGCCTTTGGTGTTCTGGATCAAGTCTGCTGATGATGTTCCTCCATGCCACTATCTCAGTCCATCCAGCATCATTTCTATTGGTCTACCTCTGCCTCTCTTCCCCTTGATCTTTCCAGTCATCACAATTTCTCCAACGTCTCTCTATCATCACATGACCAAAGAAAGATGTTTGCCTCTTTCTTAATGTTGAATATAATGTTATAGTTTCATTTGCCTCTTTCAGGCAATCGTTGTTAGTTACTCTGACAGTCCAGGTAATTCGCAACATTCATCTCAGGAACTACATCTCTGTTGCTTCCAAGTTCTTCCTAATTTGTTCTTTGCTGAAGTTTATTCATGTGCAAAAGTATCTAATCGACTGACATCAATGAGCACCCAGTTTGGCTGATTCTACTTGCTATCTGAATCTGTTGTTTCAGCAACATCTGTATCAGAAGTCTAGTGTCTGGATGTATGATTGTGCAACTGAGAGCTCACTCAGACAATTTATGTCACTGCAACATAACATTAAATGGTGTCCCACCAATCATGTGCTACTATGTCCCATGATTCAGTAAACCTATGTGATACTGTCCCATGATTCAGTAAACCCATGTGCTACTGTGTCCCATGATTCAGTACATCCATGTGCTACAGTGTCTCATGATCCAGTAACCCCATGTGCTACTGTCCCATGATACAGTACACCCACATGCCACTGTATCCTGATTTGATTCAGAATACCAATGTGCTACTGTGTTCCATGATTTCATAAACCCATGTGCTACTATGTCCCATGTCATAAACCCATGTGCTATTGTGTCCCATGATGCCATACACCCATGTGCTACTGTATCCCATGATTCCATAAACCCATAAGCTACTATGTCACATGCCATAAACCCATGTGCTATTGTGTCCCATGATGCCATACACCCATGTGCTACTGTGTCCCATGATTCCATAAACCCATGTGCTACTGTGTCCCATGATTCCATAAACCCATGTGCAACTGTATCCCATGATTCCATAAACCCATGTGCAACTGTATCCCATGATTCCATAAACCCATAAGCTATTGTGTCCCATGATGCCATAAACCCATGTGCTATTGTGTCCCATGATTCCATAAACCTATGTGCTACTGTGTCCCATGATTCCATAAACCCATGTGCAACTGTATCCCATGATTCCATAAACCCATAAGCTATTATGTCCCATGATGCCATAAACCCATGTGCTATTGAGTCCCATGATGCCATACACCCATTTGCTACTGTGTCCCATGATTCCATAAACCCATGTGCTACTGTGTCCCATGATTCCATAGACCCATGTGCCACTGTATCCCATGATTCCATAATCCCTTAAGCTACTATGTCCCATGATTCCATAAACCCATGTACTACTACACCCATGTGCTACCATGTCCCATGATTCCATAAACCCATGTGCTATTGTATCCCATGATTCCATAAACCCATAAGCTACCATGTCACATAAACCCATGTGCTACTGTGTCCCATGATTCCATAAACCCATATGTCACTGTATCCCATGATTCCATAAACCCTTAAGCTACTATGTCCCATGATTCCATAAACCCATGTACTGCTACACCCATATACTACCATGTCCCATGATTCTATAAACCCATATGCTACTGTATTACTGTATCCCATTATTCCATAAACTCATAAACTACTTTGTCTCATGATTCCATAAACCCATGTGCTACTGTGTCTCATGATTCCATAAACCCATATGTCACTGTATCCCATTATTCCATAAACCCATATGCTACTGTATTACTGTATCCCATTATTCCATAAACTCATAAACTACTTTGTCCCATGATTCCATAAACCCATGTGCTACTGTGTCCCATGATTCCATAAACCGATGTGCTACTGTGTCCCATGATTCCATAAACCCATGTACTACTGTGTCCCATGATTCCATAAACCCATGTGCTACTGTGTCCCATGATTCCATAAACCCATGTGCTACTGTGTCCCATGATTCCATAAACCCATGTGCTACTGTGTCCCATGATTCCATAAACCCATGTGCTACTGTGTCCCATGATTCCATAAACCCATGTGCTACTGTGTCCCATGATTCCATAAACCCATGTGCTACTGTGTCCCATGATTCCATAAACCCATGTGCTACTGTGTCCCGTGATTCCATAAACCTATGTGCTACTGTGTCTCATGATTCCATAAACCCATGTGCTACTGTGTCCCATGATTCCATAAACCCATGTGCTACTGTGTCCCATGATTCCATAAACCCATGTGCTACTGTCTCATGATTCCATAAACCCATGTGCTACTGTGTCCCATTATTCCATACACCCATGTGCTACTGTGTCCCATGATTCCATAAACCCATGTGCTACTGTGTCTCATGATTCCATAAACCCATATGTCACTGTGTCCCATGATTCCATAAACCCATGTGCTACTGTGTCCCATGATTCCATAAACCCATGTGCTACTGTGTCCCATGATTCCATAAACCCATGTGCTACTGTGTCCCATGATTCCATAAACCCATGTGCTACTGTGTCCCATGATTCCATAAACCCATGTGCTACTGTGTCCCATGATTCCGTAAACCCATGTGCTACTGTGTCTCATGATTCCATAAACCCATGTGCTACTGTGTCCCATGATTCCATAAACCCATGTGCTACTGTGTCTCATGATTCCATAAACCTATGTGCTACTGTGTCTCATGATTCCATAAACCTATGTGCTACTGTGTCCCATGATTCCATAAACCTATGTGCTACTGTGTCCCATGATTCCATAAACCTATGTGCTACTGTGTCTCATGATTCCATAAACCCATGTGCTACTGTGTCCCATGATTCCATAAACCTATGTGCTACTGTGTCTCATGATTCCATAAACCCATGTGCTACTGTGTCCCATGATTCCATAAACCTATGTGCTACTGTGTCCCATGATTCCATAAACCCATGTGCTACTGTGTCCCATGATTCCATAAACCCATGTGCTACTGTGTCCCATGATTCCATAAACCCATGTGCTACTGTGTCCCATGATTCCATAAACCCATGTGCTACTGTGTCCCATGATTCCATAAACCCATGTGCTACTGTGTCCCATGATTACATAAACCCATGTGCTACTGTGTCCCATGATTCCATAAACCCATGTGCTACTGTGTCCCATGATTCCATAAACCCATGTGCTACTGTGTCCCATGATTCCATAAACCCATGTGCTACTGTGTCCCATGATTCCATAAACCCATGTGCTACTGTGTCCCATGATTTGGTACACCTATGTGCTACTACACCCATATGCTACTATGTCCCATAATTCAATAAACCCCTGTGCTACTATTCTCTGCCTCCTGCCCTTCATCTCCCAATGGAGCCTAGCTGCTCAACCAACTCATGCCCAGCCCTGGGTAGACTTGTTCCTGATTGGTTGGCTTTTGCAGCTCATGTTTTCTAGAGGATAATGTAGTCAATCTCATATTGCCCTAGCATGCCCCGTGATATGATTCAGTAAACCCATGTCCTGCTATGTCCCATGGTATGGTTAAGTAAACCCATGTCCTACAGTAAACACATGTCCTGCTATGTCCCATGGTATGGTTAAGTAAACCCATGTCCTGCTATGTCCCATGGTATGGTTAAGTAAACCCATGTCCTACAGTAAACCCATGTCCTGCTATGCCCCATGGTATGGTTAAGTAAACCCATGTCCTACAGTAAACCCATGTCCTGCTTTGTCCCATGGTATGGTTAAGTAAACCCATGCCCTACAGTAAACCCATGTCCTACAGTAAACCCATGTCCTGCTATGCCCCATGGTATGGTTAAGTAAACCCATGCCCTACAGTAAACCCATGTCCTCCTATGTCCCATGGTATGGTTAAGTAAACCCATGTCCTACAGTAAACCCATGTCCTGCTATGCCCCATGGTATGGTTAAGTAAACCCATGCCCTGCTATGTCCCATGGTATGGTTAAGTAAACCCATGTCCTACAGTAAACCCATGTCCTGCTATGTCCCATGGTATGGTTAAGTAAACCCATACCCTACAGTAAACCCATGTCCTACAGTAAACCCATGTCTTGCAGTAAACCCATGTCCTACAGTAAACCCATGTCCTACAGTAAACCCATGTCCTGCTATATCCCATGGTATGGTTAAGTAAACCCATGTCCTACAGTAAACCCATGTCCTACAGTAAACCCATGTCCTACAGTAAACCCATGTCCTACAGTAAACCCATGTCCTGTTATGCCCCATGGTATGGTTAAGTAAACCCGTCCTACAGTAAACCCATGTCCTGCTATGCCCCATGGTATGGTTAAGTAAACCCATGTCTTACAGTAAACCCATGTCCTGCTTTGTCCCATGGTATGGTTAAGTAAACCCATGCCCTAAAGTAAACCCATGTCCTGCTATGCCCCATGGTATGGTTAAGTAAACCCATGTCCTACAGTAAACCCATATCCTGCTATATCCCATGGTATGGTTAAGTAAACCCATGTCCTACAGTAAACCCATATCCTGCTATGCCCCATGGTATGGTTAAGTAAACCCATGTCTACAGTAAACCCATATCCTGCTATGTCTCATGGTATGATTTAGTACACCCATGTCCTGCTATGTCCCATGGTATGGTTAAGTAAATTCATGTCCTACAGTACACCCATGTCCAGCTATGTCCCATGGTATGATTCAGTAAACCCATATCCTGCTATGCCCCATGGTATGATTAAGTAAATCCATGTCCTACAGTAAACCCATATCCTGCTATGCCCCATGGTATGGTTAAGTAAACCCATGTCCTACAGTAAACCCATATCCTGCTATGCCCCATGGTATGGTTAAGTAAACCCATGTCCTACAGTAAACCCATATCCTGCTATGCCCCATGGTATGGTTAAGTAAACCCATGTCCTACAGTAAACCCATATCATGCTATGCCCCAAGGTATGGTTAAGTAAACCCATGTCCTAAAGTAAACCCATGTCCTACAGTAAACTCATGTCCTGCTATGTTCCACAGTATGATTCAGTATACCCATGTCCTACACTACACCCATGTCCTGATGTGTCCCATGGGATGGTTAAGTATATTCATGTCCTACAGTACAGCCATGTCCTACAGTACACCCATGTCCTACAGTACGCCCATGTCCTACAGTATGCCCATGTCCTACAGTAAACCCATGTCCTACAGTATGCCCATGTCCTACAGTAAACCCATGTCCTACATTAAACCCATGTCCTACAGTATGCCCATGTCCTACAGTAAACCCATGTCCTACAGTATGCCCATGTCCTACAGTAAGCCCATGTCCTACAGTAAGCCCATGTCCTACAGTAAACCCATGTCCTACAGTATGCCCATGTCCTACAGTATGCCCATGTCCTACAGTATGCCCATGTCCTACAGTAAACCCATGTCCTACAGTATGCCCATGTCCTACAGTAAGCCCATGTCCTACAGTAAGCCCATGTCCTACAGTAAACCCATGTCCTACAGTAAACCCATGTCCTACAGTAAACCCATGTCCTACAGTAAACCCATGTCCTACAGTAAACCCATGTCCTACAGTAAACCCATGTCTTGCAGTAAACCCATGTCCTACAGTAAACCCATGTCCTACAGTAAACTCATGTCCTGCTATGTTCCACAGTATGATTCAGTATACCCATGTCCTACACTATGCCCATGTCCTGATGTGTCCCATGGTATGGTTAAGTATATTCATGTCCTACAGTACACCCATGTCCTACAGTAAACCCATGTCCTACAGTAAACCCATGTCCTACAGTATGCCCATGTCCTACAGTAAACCCATGTCCTACATTAAACCCATGTCCTACAGTATGCCCATGTCCTATAGTAAACCCATGTCCTACAGTATGCCCATGTCCTACAGTAAACCCATGTCCTACAGTATGCCCATGTCCTACAGTAAACCCATGTCCTACAGTATGCCCATGTCCTACAGTAAGCCCATGTCCTACAGTAAACCCATGTCCTACAGTAAACCCATGTCCTACAGTATGCCCATGTCCTACAGTTAACCCATGTACTACAGTTAACCCATGTCCTACAGTATGCCCATGTCATACAGTATGCGCATGTCCTACAGTAAACCCATGTCCTACAGTAAACCCATGTCCTACAGTATGCCCATGTCATACAGTAAGCCCATGTCCTACAGAATGCCCATGTCCTACAGTATGCCCATGTCCTACAGTAAGCCCACGTCCTACAGTAAGCCCATGTCCTACAGTACGCCCATGTCCTACAGTACGCCCACGTCCTACAGTAAACCCATGTCATACAGTATGCCCATGTCCTGCTATGACCCATGGTATGATTCAGTAAACCCATGTCCTACAGTATGCCCATGTCCTACAGTAAGCCCATATCCTACAGTAAACACACATCCTTCAGTATGCCCATGTCCTGCTATGTCCCATGGTATGATTCAGTAAATCCATGTCCTACAAGACACCAATGTCCTGCTATGTCCCAGCATTAATTAACATAATTCAAAACAATGTATTCCCTTAGTGAATTTAAACACAGAAGCCACAGACAAGTGAAGCATTAGCAATTAGGTGGTTCCAGCCCGTTTTATGCACACAGAGTTAAATCTGAAATTACCTTGGGAATGACAGATGCTCACCATTCGAACAATACTTGTGACTACATGCTTTAATTATTTCAGTCAAAGTATTAATTAATTAATATGATATATAACTCTGCAGTATGCACTTGACGAGATGCAGCGAAATATGCCAGGCAATAAATCATGCAACATACTGTTTGTGGCATGTGTGTTTAAACATAATTCCTAGAGATCAGTAAATCTAGCTCCTAGCAATCCGTAAACCCAAGGTCCACTAAACACTAGCTTCACAGCTGCCCAAGAGTTTGTCTCCAAGATATAAACCCATTTCACACATCTCTCCATGTCCCATTAAACCTGTGTATCAGGAAACATACCAGTGAACCCATAAATTGACCCGCCTACATGACTCTTACCCAACTAGTCTCCATCTCGCTGTCCGACAAGGCTGACCTGATGGTCTGGTGATTGATCCTGTTCCGTTTCTTGCCCATGTCCTGCCGCTCAGACTTAGTACTGACCAATGTGCTGGCCTCCGACATCTCAGAATCCTCGCTGTTAAATTTGCGGTCCATCCGTCCTGTCTTGATCAGCTCCTGTGTGGTTACATGAGAGGATTGTTGATTGTTATGTTTTACCAGACAGTCAGTGAAGTCTTGTCTTTGTTTTACTGGACAGTCAGTGAAGTCTTGTCTTTGTTTTACTGGACAGTCAGTGAAGTCTTGTCTTTGTTTTACCAGACAGTCAGTGAAGTCTTGTCTTTGTTTTACCAGACAGTCAGTGAAGTCTTGTCTTTGTTTTACCAGACAGTCAGTGAAGTCTTGTCTTTGTTTTACCAGACAGTCAGTGAAGTCTTGTCTTTGTTTTACTGGACAGTCAGTGAAGTCTTGTCTTTGTTTTACTGGACAGTCAGTGAAGTCTTGTCTTTGTTTTACTGGAAGTCAGTGAAGTCTTGTCTTTGTTTTACTGGACAGTCAGTGAAGTCTTGTCTTTGTTTTACTGGAAGTCAGTGAAGTCTTGTCTTTGTTTTACTGGACAGTCAGTGAAGTCTTGTCTTTGTTTTACTGGAAGTCAGTGAAGTCTTGTCTTTGTTTTACTGGACAGTCAGTGAAGTCTTGTCTTTGTTTTAACAGACAGTCAGTGAAGTCTTGTCTTTGTTTTACCAGACAGTCAGTGAAGTCTTGTCTTTGTTTTACTGCACAGTCAGTGAAGTGTCTTTGTTTTACTGGACAGTCAGTGAAGTCTTGTCTTTGTTTTACTGGACAGTCAGTGAAGTCTTGTCTTTGTTTTACCAGACAGTCAGTGAAGTCTTGTCTTTGTTTTACTGGAAGTCAGTGAAGTCTTGTCTTTGTTTTACTGGACAGTCAGTGAAGCCTTGTCTTTGTTTTACTGGAAGTCAGTGAAGTCTTGTCTTTGTTTTACTGGAAGTCAGTGAAGTCTTGACTTTGTTTTACTGGACAGTCAGTGAAGTCTTGTCTTTGTTTTACTGGACAGTCAGTGAAGTCTTGTCTTTGTTTTACCAGACAGTCAGTGAAGTCTTGTCTTTGTTTTACTGGACAGTCAGTGAAGTCTTGTCTTTGTTTTACCAGACAGTAAGTGAAGTCTTGTCTTTGTTTTACTGGACAGTCAGTGAAGTCTTGTCTTTGTTTTACCAGTCAGTCAGTGAAGTCTTGTCTTTGTTTTACTGGAAGTCAGTGAAGTCTTGTCTTTGTTTTACTGGACAGTCAGTGAAGTGTCTTTGTTTTACCAGACAGTCAGTGAAGTCTTGTCTTTGTTTTACTGGAAGTCAGTGAAGTCTTGTCTTTGTTTTACTGGAAGTCAGTGAAGTCTTGTCTTTGTTTTACTGGACAGTCAGTGAAGTCTTTTCTTTGTTTTACTGGACAGTCAGTGAAGTCTTGTCTTTGTTTTACCAGACAGTCAGTGAAGTCTTGTCTTTGTTTTAACAGACAGTCAGTGAAGTCTTGTCTTTGTTTTACCAGACAGTCAGTGAAGTCTTGTCTTTGTTTTACTGGACAGTCAATGAAGTGTCTTTGTTTTACTGGACAGTCAGTGAAGTCTTGTCTTTGTTTTACCAGACAGTCAGTGAAGTCTTGTCTTTGTTTTACCAGACAGTCAGTGAAGTCTTGTCTTTGTTTTACTGGAAGTCAGTGAAGTCTTGTCTTTGTTTTACTGGACAGTCAGTGAAGCCTTGCCTTTTTTTACTGGAAGTCAGTGAAGTCTTGTCTTTGTTTTACTGGAAGTCAGTGAAGTCTTGTCTTTGTTTTACTGGACAGTCAGTACAGTCTTGTCTTTGTTTTACTGGACAGTCAGTGAAGTCTTGTCTTTGTTTTACCAGACAGTCAGTGAAGTCTTGTCTCTGTTTTACCAGACAGTCAGTGAAGTCTTGTCTTTGTTTTACCAGACAGTCAGTGAAGTCTTGTCTTTGTTTTACCAGACAGTCAGTGAAGTCTTGTCTTTGTTTTACCAGACATCAGTGAAGTCTTGTCTTTGTCAAACAGTCAGTGAAGTTTTGTCTTTGTTTTACTGGACAGTCAGTGAAGCCTTGTCTTTGTTTTACTGGAAGTCAGTGAAGTCTTGTCTTTGTTTTACCAGACAGTCAGTGAAGTCTTGTCTTTGTTTTACCAGACAGTCAGTGAAGTCTTGTCTTTGTTTTACTGGAAGTCAGTGAAGTCTTGTCTTTGTTTTACCAGACAGTCAGTGAAGTCTTGTCTTTGTTTTACTGGAAGTCAGTGAAGTCTTGTCTCGGTTTTACCAGACAGTCAGTGAAGTCTTGTCTTTGTTTTACTGGAAGTCAGTGAAGTCTTGTCTTTGTTTTACTGGAAGTCAGTGAAGTCTTGTCTTTGTTTTACTGGAAGTCAGTGAAGTCTTGTCTCGGTTTTAACAGACAGTCAGTGAAGTCTTGTCTTTGTTTTACTGAAGAGAATAGTTTGTGAACGTGTTAAATGTTATGTTTTATAGAAGACAATAGTTTGTGAACATGTTGAGTGACTCAATAAGTCAGTGACTATCAGTAAGCTAGTGACTCAGTGAAAACTTGGTGAGTCCAGTGACTATCAGTAAGCTAGTGACTCAGTGAGTCCAGTGACTCTGTCAGTAAGGTAGTGACTCAGTCAGTCAAGACTCAGTGAGTCCAGTGACTCAATAAGTCAGTGACTCTGTCAGTAAGGTAATGACTCAGTCAAGGCTCAGTGAGTCCAGTGACTCAATAATTCAGTGACTCTGTCAGTAAGGTAGTGACTTTGTCAGTAAGATAGTGACTCAGTCAAGACTCAGTGAGTCCAGTGACTCTGTCAGTAAGGAAGTGACTCAGTCAAGACTCAGTGAGTCCAGTGACTCTGTCAGTAAGGTAATGACTCAGTCAAGGCTCAGTGAGTCCAGTGACTCAATAATTCAGTGACTCTGTCAGTAAGGTAGTGACTCTGTCAGTAAGGTAGTGACTCAGTCAAGACTCCGTGAGTCCAGTGACTCTGTCAGTAAGGTAGTGACTCTGTCAGTAAGGTAGTGACTCAGTCAAGACTCAGTGAGTCCAGTGACTCTGTCAGTAAGGTAGTGACTCAGTCAGTCAAGACTCAGTGAGTCCAGTGACTCTGTCAGTAAGGTAATGACTCAGTAAAGGCTCAGTGAGTCCAGTGACTCAATAATTCAGTGACTCTGTCAGTAAGGTAGTGACTCAGTCAAGACTCAGTGAGTCCAGTGACTCTGTCAGTAAGGTAGTGACTCAGTCAGTCAAGACTCAGTGAGTCCAGTGACTCTGTCAGTAAGGTAATGACTCTGTCAGTAAGGTAATGACTCAGTCAAGGCTCAGTGAGTCCAGTGACTCAATAATTCAGTGACTCTGTCAGTAAGGTAGTGACTCTGTCAGTAAGGTAGTGACTCTGTCAAGACTCAGTGAGTCCAGTGACTCTGTCAGTAAGGTAGTGACTCAGTCAGTCAAGACTCCGTGAGTCCAGTGACTCTGTCAGTAAGCTAGTGACTCTGTCAGTAAGGTAGTGACTCAGTCAAGGCTCAGTGAGTCCAGTGACTCTGTCAGTAAGGTAGTGACTCTGTCAGTAAGGTAGTGACTCTGTCAAGACTCAGTGAGTCCAGTGACTCTGTCAGTAAGGTAGTGACTCTGTCAGTAAGGTAGTGACTCAGTCAAGGCTCAGTGAGTCCAGTGACTCAATAATTCAGTGACTCTGTCAGTAAGGTAGTGACTCAGTCAAGACTCAGTGAGTCCAGTGACTCTGTCAGTAAGGTAGTGACTCAGTCAGTCAAGACTCCGTGAGTCCAGTGACTCTGTCAGTAAGGTAGTGACTCTGTCAGTAAGGAAGTGACTCAGTCAAGACTCAGTGAGTCCAGTGACTCTGTCAGTAAGGTAGTGACTCAGTCAGTCAAGACTCCATGAGTCCAGTGACTCTGTCAGTAAGGAAGTGACTCAGTCAAGACTCAGTGAGTCCAGTGACTCTGTCAGTAAGGTAGTGACTCAGTCAGTCAAGACTCCGTGAGTCCAGTGACTCTGTCAGTAAGGTAGTGACTCTGTCAGTAAGGAAGTGACTCAGTCAAGACTCAGTGAGTCCAGTGACTCTGTCAGTAAGGTAGTGACTCAGTCAGTCAAGACTCCGTGAGTCCTTTGACTCTGTCAGTAAGGTAGTGACTCTGTCAGTAAGGAAGTGACTCAGTCAAGACTCAGTGAGTCCAGTGACTCTGTCAGTAAGGTAGTGACTCTGTCAGTAAGGAAGTGACTCAGTCAAGACTCAGTGAGTCCTGTGACTCAGTCAGTTAGTCAATGAGTAAATTTATTAGCAAGTAGGTCAAGTCAGTCAAAACCTGTTTACTCAATATTTAAGTAAATATGGCAGTCAGTTAATCTGCCAGCCAGTGAATTGGTAAGTTTGTCAGTGACTCAGTCAGTCATTGAATAAGTCAGTTAATCAGTGACTCAGTCAGTCAGTGAATAAGTTAGTCAATCATTGACTCAGTAAGGGAGTCAATAAATGAGTTAGCCAATTAGTTAGTAAATGAGTCAGTGAGTCACTCAGTGATAAGCTAGTCAGTAAGTCAGTAAACAAGACAATCACCTGAACCCACACACACTGACCTTGTTTCGGACCATATCCCGCAGCATGTCACCTTGACCCTGGTTGACCCGACTATCCGGCACGGTATCCGTCACAGTGATGTCACAGACCATCTGGCCATGTTGACCCTGAAAGACTTGCACTTCTCCAGAAGTCACGGCCTGCGTCTCTACGTCGGCCACCGTGTCCTCTCCACCACCGCCATCCTGGACATTCCCATCACTGCAAGTCTCTGCTGGTTGTGGCTGCTCAGCTTGAGGCTGGCTTCGGCCGGAGCTGCCGCTGTCTCCATCATCGGAGACTGACGTGATTTCAACGTTTCCAATCTCACTGCCGCTGAAGGTCATGGGAGAACCTGAATGAAGAATACAAAATGTCCTTAACAAGCTGGTCGGTCGGCATCTCATCTTGAGAATTTCATCTGCCAAAGGAGCACAGACCCTCAACCAACTCACTCACAGCTCTTTGTGGACTTGTTCATGACTGGTTGGATTTTGTGGACTTGTTCATGATTGGTTGGAGTTTGTGGACTTGTTCATGATTGGTTGGAGTTTGTGGACTTGTTCATGATTGGTTGGATTTTGTGGACTTGTTCATGATTGGTTGGATTTTGTGAACTTGTTCATGATTGGTTGGAGTTTGTGGACTTGTTCATGACTGGTTGGATTTTGTGGACTTGTTCATGATTGGTTGGATTTTGTGGACTTGTTCATGATTGGTTGGAGTTTGTGGACTTGTTCATGATTGGTTGGATTTTGTGGACTTGTTCATGATTGGTTGGATTTTGTGGACTTGTTCATGACTGGTTGGATTTTGTGGACTTGTTCATGACTGGTTGGATGTTGTGGACTTGTTCATGATTGGTTGGATTTTGTGGACTTGTTCATGATTGGTTGGATTTTGTGGACTTGTTCATGATTGGTTGGATTTTGTGGACTTGTTCATGATTGGTTGGATTTTGTGGACTTGTTCATGATTGCTTGGATTTTGTGGACTTGTTCATGATTGGTTGGATTTTGTGGACTTGTTCATGATTGGTTGGATTTTGTGGACTTGTTCATGATTGGTTGGATTTTGTGGACTTGTTCATGATTGGTTGGATTTTGTGGACTTGTTCATGATTGGTTGGATTTTGTGGACTTGTTCATGATTGATGGATTTTGTGGACTTGTTCATGATTGGTTGGATTTTGTGGACTTGGCTCAAAATACAGTGTCTAAGAGGGCTCAAGATACAATGGTTAAAAGGACTGGGTGTGTAGTGTCTAAGAGGACTCAAGATACAGTGTCTAGGAGGACTCAAGATACAGTGGTCAGGAGGACTCAAGATACAAGGGTCATGAGGACTCAAGATAGTGTCTAGGAAGACTCAAGATACAGTGGTTAGAGGACTCAAGATACAGTGGTTAGGAGGACTCAAGATACAAGGGTCAGGAGGACTCAAGATACAGTGGTCAGAAGGACTCAAGATACAGTGGTTAGAGGACTCAAGATACAGTGGTTAGAGGACTCAAGATACAGTGGTCAGAAGGACTCAAGATACAAGGGTCAGGAGGACTCAAGATACAGTGGTCAGGAGGACTCAAGATACAGTGGTCAGGAGGACTCAAGATACAGTGGTCAGGAGGACTCAAGATACAGTGGTTAGAGGACTCAAGATACAGTGGTTAGAGGATTCAAGATACAGTGGTCAGGAGGACTCAAGATACAGTGGTTAGAGGATTCAAGATACAGTGGTCAGGACTCAAGATACAGTGGTCAGGACTCAAGATACAGTGGTCAGGACTCAAGATACAGTGGTCAGGACTCAAGATACAGTGGTTAGAGGATTCAAGATACAGTGGTCAGGAATAGAGATGCAGTGGTGATGAAGACTGATGGTAGAAGTGGTTAGGTGGGCAGGAGTTACTGGAACGAGGAGAACATGAGGTGACATAGTTAAAGATTTCTGCTTTTCAGGGATAAACAAATGTGGGATGGCGGTCATACTCAGTAAAAGAATCCTTCTACATGCCCTAAAGCACACTGGCTATATGGTGTGATATGGTCAGTACCACGGCGGCTGTCACCACTTCGTAACACATTAGCTGGTGCCCAGTTCAGGCTTGGCCGCCCAGGTCAATATACAACATCAGATTCACATGATTCAAGATCTATGTTTCCTGGTGATAATCACACGATGAAAGATCTATGTTTTTCTGGGGATAATCACGTGGTTAAAGATCTATGTTTTCTGGGAATAATCACACGATTAAAGATCTATGTTTTCTAGGGATAATCAAATGGTTAAAGATCTATGTTTTCTAGGGATAATAAAATGATTAAAGATCTATGTTTTCAGCAGATGAAGAAAATGTTGGATGACGGACAAATATACCAAATGAATATATGATCAAATGGTTAAAGATCTATCTATGCTTTCTGGGGATAATCAAAATGTGGTATGACGGACATACATACCAAAAGAAAATATGATCAAACGGGTAAAGATCTATGTTTTCTGGGAATAATCAAAATGTGGTATGATGGACATACATACCAAAAGAAAATATGATCAAACGGGTAAAGATCTATGTTTTCGGCAGATAAAGAAAATGTGGCATGACGAACAAACATACCAGAAGCTGTAGAAGGAAATGATGGAAACGAGTCGCTGGGGTTGAAGGTCAGATTGGTGATGATGCCAGGCGTACAAGGTGTGCGTGGGGAGTTGACAGAGCTGGACGACTGGGAGTCTGACCTCCGCTTGTCATGCCACCATTCTGACAAGAGATGATTAGCACATTCTGACAAGGTTATCACATTCTAGTAAGAGATGATTATCACATTCTGACAAGATTATCACATTTTAGTAAGAAAATATTATAACATTCTGACAAGATTATCACATGCTGACAAGATTATCACATTCTAGTAAGATAAGATTATAACATTTGGACAAGATTATCACATTCTGACAAGATTATCATTCTGTCAAATTTATCACACTCTGACAAGATTATCATATTTTAGTATGATAAAATTATCATTCTGACAAAATTATCACATTCTGTCAAGATTATCATTCTGTCAAAATTATCACACTCAGACAAGATTATCACATTCTGGTAAGGTAAGATTATCACACTCTGACAAGAATATCACATTTTAGTATGATAAAATTATCATTCTGACAAAATTATCGCATTCTGTCAAGATTATCACATTCTGGCAAGATTATCATATTGTAGTAAGAGAAGATTATCCCATTTTGACAAGATTTTCACATTTTGACAAGATTATCAAATTCAGACAAGATTATCACATTCTGACAAGAGATGATTAACACATTCGGACAATATTATCACATTCTGACAAAAGATGATTATCACATTCTGACAAGAGATAATTATTCCATTCTGACAAGATTTTCACATTTGAACAAGATTATCACAGACAGACAAGATTACTACATTCGGACAAGATTAACACATTTGAACAAGATTATCACATTCTGACCATATTTTCAGATTCGGACAAGATTATCACATTCTGACAGCATTATCACATTCTGACAAGAGATGATTATCACATTCTGACAAAATTATAATTCTAGAAAAGGGAAGATGATCACATTCTGACAAGAGAACATTATCACATTCTTCTCCGCCTTGTTATTTCATTTGGTTGAAATATACTGCTTATATCTGAATACTGGACATACCTGAGGAGCCACTGCTCTCATCAACCTTCCTGAATCCAGGTGGCTCCAGGCTGTCATGGCTACCATGAAGGGTGGGTTTCTGTGCAGGAAGTCAAACAGTTACCATGATAATTTGAGTTACATGAAAATATAACATAAATTACATGAAGATATGACATAAATTACAAGAAAATGTAACATAGAAGTTACCATGAACATATAAGTTACATGAATATATGACATAAGAGTTACCATAAAATTATAACATAAATATTAACTGATTCAAATAATAACTGATTCACTGCCGTGCGCCACTTTATAGACTGAATGTTGACAATTAGTTATTTGCTTCATTTCTCTTATTTTCCGCAATTTTCCACAGAATAGATAAGCCTTCGAAATTTATCAGGCAAGACACATGGATTAAGCTTTGTGAAAGTGGTTTAAGCGGAGTAAGCTTTGTGAAAGTGGTTTAAGCGGAGTAAGCTTTGTGAAAGTGGTTTAAGCGGAGTAAGCTTTGTGAAAGTGGTTTAAGCGGAGTAAGCTTTGTGAAAGTGGTTTAAGCGGAGTAAGCTTTGTGAAAGTGGTTTAAGCGGAGTAAGCTTTGTGAAAGTGGTTTAAGCGGAGTAAGCTTTGTGAAAGTGGTTTAAGCGGAATAAGCTTTGTGAAAGTGGTTTAAGTGGAGTAAGCTTTGTGAAAGTGGAGTAAGCTTTGTGAAAGTGGTTTAAGCGGAATAAGCTTTGTGAAAGTGGTTTAAGTGGAGTAAGCTTTGTGAAAGTGGAGTAAGCTTTGTGAAAGTGGTTTAAGCGGAGTAAGCTTTGTGAAAGTGGTTTAAGTGGAGTAAGCTTTGTGAAAGTGGTTTAAGTGGAGTAAGCTTTGTGAAAGTGGTTTAAGTGGAGTAAGCTTTGTGAAAGTGGTTTCCTACAATTGATTTACCTCATGATGGTGTTGAAGCTAAATACAGGAGTGTACTAGAGAAACCTGAGAGACTTACCTCTGGGGTCAGCTTGCTGTCAGTTTTGTTGGACACAGACTCTCTGGCCCAGTAATGGGTGTGAGCAATCTCCAGCACCATATAGGCAGAAGCCATCCCACCCAGTCCATGGTTGCTGATTGTGTGGCCCAGACCTTGAATGATGGCCTTGACCAGCGACAGCATCCCTTTAAACACTGGCTTGCTGATACACTGTGGAAGATCAGTGAGGAAGGAATTAGTTAAAATGTTCTTCTTCAGTCAACACAGAGGCACTGATGCATCAGAGGGGACACTGTGGGCAAAGAATCAGTTAATGTGTTCTTCTCAAGTCTACACAGTGCAAGATTGAGAGGGGGGGGGGGCAGGAATCAGTTAGAGGATTCTTCTGAAGCACGGATGCATCAGAGTGAGGTAGCACATGAACCAAGATCTGGGTTCAACTCCCCATCATCATCATGGGCCATGCCGGTGAGCGTGGGCGGTCATGTTTTGCCATCTACTTTTCTGACTTAATGGTAAATGAGACCAGACATGAAAACTTATGATATCCTCCATGTGAGTGGCTACTTTTCTGACTTAATGGTAGATGAGACCAGACATGAAGACTTATGACATTCTCCATTAAGTGCAGACACATTTTGACTACTGCTCTACAATCTGGGACGGTTGTTCCAATTCAAGCACCAAGCGACTTTACTCACTCCAGAAACGGGCCATGAGTTTAATTTATAGCAAAAATTTAACTGACAATCCTAGCCTGCATAAACGCCTTCAGTTACTACCATTCCGCAAACGTCTGCTTTTCAATAAGGCTAAACTAATTCACAAAATCCTACATCGGAATGCCCCAAACTACCTTTGGCCATTGTTTGAATATAATGCTAGACACAGTAAATGATTAAATATATTACACCTTCCGAAGCCTAGGATAGACTTATACAAAACAAGCTTAACGTACTCTGCAGCTCAGCTGTGGAACAATCTTCCACATGAAATAAAAGACATCATCAATCCCTATACATATAATCACAAATTATCTGAACACTATCTCAGTACGGATTACCTTCCCCCTTAATAATAGAAGTAATAATATAATAAAACCCTAGTATAACAGCCAGTCCCCTTTTGGTAGGCCAGTATATTTCACATAGCTAATAAATGCCACACGAGTTATTACTATTACTGAGTCGTGTAGTATTTATTTTTAATTTTTCCACACGCTTCTTTATAATGCATATCTTTTATATTGTTGCTGTTTTCAGTTAGCCTTGAATGATGTGTGAATGGTATAATGTATGAAAGAGAGTGATAAAAGGGCAGAATGTTAGACGGGCCTGCGTGCCCAATTCTTAACCCTTTCAAAATAAAGTTTTGTTGTTGTTGTTGTTGTTGTTGGCTACTTTTTTTACTTAATGGTAGATGAGACCAGACATGAAGACTTATGATATCCTCCATGTGTGTGTGTATGTTCCTGACTTAATGGTAGATGAGACCAGACATAAAAACTGGTAGATGAGACCAGACATGAAGACTTACGACATCCTCCATGTGAGTGGCATCCTCTGGGACCTTCTTGTCCAGGTTGCGGTTGAGCCTGCTGACCACAAAGTTGCGGTAGTTCTCGTCCTCCATCAGCTTGTTGATGCGGCTGCCTTTCATCCATCCTAGGCCACGCCCCTCTAGGACACTGTTGATCACATCCATCAGAAACTGCTGGTTCTCACTGGAACATACAAAATGATGCAGGTATCAACATCACATACAACATGATGCAGGTATCAACATCATATACAACATGATGCAGGTATCAACATCACATACAACATGATGCAGGCATCAACATCACACCACATGATGAAGGCAGAAATATCACACAACAGAATCTGATAGCAACATCCACAGTATAATGAGAAGAGAGGCATTGGAAAACATTGTGACAACCAATCAGATCAGTGGGAGTGGGAAAAGAAGCAAAGGCAGACTTAGAGACTTGTAGACTGGGTATTTTATGAGATTTCTTCTAGATTTTAGGATTGTAAATTATTTCTTCCGGATACACATCCTGTGCTGGATGGACTGAGACAGCGGCATGGAGGCATATCGTCAACAGTTAACCAAAAATTGCAGTTTTCAAAAACAGAAACACATGACATGAAATCATGAAGACATATCATGAACATCATCATCTGGACATCAACAGCAATAGTTGTGAGTTAGCTGGTTACCACAGAGGTGATTGCTGGCTGATATCATGTCTAAAAGACATGATTTGCTTAACTTTAGCAAAACACAAAAAAAGGAAGCAAAGAAAGAAAGAATTAAGGAAAAGAAAGAATGAAAGATGCCCAATAAGAAACCAAGAAAGGTAGAATAAAGGAAAGAAAGAGTAAAGGAAAGAAAGAATTAAAGATGTAAAGACAGTTGGAAAGGAAAGAAATAATTACTGTTAAAATGAAAGAAAGAAGAAAGAAATTAGAGAGAAAAAAAGAAAAATAAGACAAAGAGAAAAAAAGTAAAAAATGAATAAAAGTAATAACGAAAGAAAGAAAGAAAGAAAGAAAGAAAGAAAGAAAGAAAGAAACAAATGAACCACCTGTTAGTCGTAGACTTTGGTTCCCCGGAGCCGGTCTTCGGAGGGTCCTTCTGTTTCCTGCTGGCCGCGTGCTTGGCAAGGGCTGACTTCTCCACCAGGGCTTTCCGATTACCTGCAACAACCAGCAAGGCACTTCACATCTATCTGTCTGTCTTTCTCTATATATATAGAATCTCCAAGTTTATTACACAGAGCCAAGTCAAGTCAGTCCATTCTGTCATAGTCCAGATAGAGTTAACTATGACGGAAAGATGAGGCGATAAGAGTTAACGACAGTTACACAACCTTCTTTTTGCTTGTCTTTATATACAGACCACTACATTAACATGGCATTGATGTGGGGGGAGGGGGGGGGGAAGACATCCTGATAACTGGAAATATCAAAGGGAAGAGAGGCAGAGGCAAACCAAGAGAAATGGTGCTGGACTGAGACAATGGTATTGAGGTATATTATCAGCAGAGTTGATCCGGAACACCAAGGACCGATATCTGTGGAGCTGGCAAGGCACAAGATGCTGATACATACCTCAGAGTAGCTGCAGACACAGACCACCCATTGCATGAGGCGCTGGACGCAGTTAAGGGTCAGCGACTGATAAGAGGGAAATCATGGATGGCTCAGGCGGAGGATACGATCAGACAGGTGTGCCCCTTGGAGAACATTAGGCGGTGGAGAGGAGTGGGTCAGAGTGCCAGCGGAGCAGTCAGACTTGTGCAGATTTATAATCACATAGTGCAGGGAGCTGCCAGCAGGGGGGAAATCCAGCAACTAATTCAGGACAATGCTCACTCGAGTGATGTGATTATCTACACAGATGGTTCGGTGTCAAGAGGTGAGAGAAGTGGCTGGGGGTTCATAGCCAAAGCTAATGGTCGATGTTTGGGGCAGGAGAGCCTGGCATATGATACCACAACATCCAGCTTAAGAATGGAAGTGGAGGCAGTCACTGCGGCTCTCCGCTGGATGGAGAATACGACACACACACACATCGTGATTGTAACTGACTCAGAAAGCATACTGATGAGGGTGAGGACGGGCAGACTTCGTGCGGAGTGGCTTGCTTCGCTTCGGAGGTCACGGGTGACAAGCATTCACCTGGATCTTTCCTCCGGGGCATGCCGGTGTGCTGGGAAATGAACAGGCGGACAGATTGGCTGGCTCTGCAGAACTTGGTGGAGTATTGATACATGACAAGGCAGACGTGGTTGCGGCCTTGTGGGAGCACGTGCACACCTCAGAGGAGCAAATGGATTACCATGGTCTGGCAAGAATGAGACGACGAGGAGTGACGAAGGGATCTGGCCGACGCTCAACGCTCAGAGGAAAGGCGAGACAGACTTATAATCAGATTGCTACTGGTACTATTAGTGTTGGAACTCTTCGCTGGCTGCTGAGGATGGGGACGGAGCACTTATGGGAATGCCCCGAATGCTGTGATGTCGATTCCTAAATCAATCAATCAATCAAATCAAGATGCTGATGATGCAATAAGCAAATATGTCCTCTGAGTTTTTCGCCCTTGTCTGAGTTGGCGAGAGGTCCAATCCTAACCCAGGATCAGGAGTATATCATCATGTTCTAACTGTATAACAGAATCCACACGGTTCAGACTGGAAAGAACCAGGTCCACACGAGCCAGACATGGAATGACCGGGTCCACATGAGCCAGAGGTGGAAGACCCAGGTCCACATGAGCCAGATGTGGAAGACCCAGGTCCACATGAGCCAGATGTAATGACCAGGTCCACATGTGCCAGATGTGGAGGTCGCGGCCTGTGGCCCAGTCCAGCCCAGGATGTGGGGTGTGAAATGCTAACTACATGTATCATCATCATTATGTGCCATGCCGGTAAGCATGGGCGGTCATGGTTCGCCATCTCACAGGATCACCTGAATCACGGATCAACTCTGTGTTCTTGTCTCGACCATACCGTGTGGCTAAACCATCCAGGTATTTACTTCTCTGCCTTCCCCTTGTTATTTTCCCCTCAATCTTGCCAAGCTCTCCAGTTTATTTCTTCTTATAATGCGCTCCAAAAATCTTGACTATGTCTAATTTCTTTAATAAGTTTATGGTTTTTATGTTTCCTGTAGGTTTTTATGTCTGTCCATGGCATTCTTTGCATTTCCCTCAAAAACCACTTTTCCACTGCCATTAGATGTTTCTCAGCTGGTCTGCTTAATGTCCATGTTTAACATCCATAGAACAGTATAGGTTCTACATAGTACTTCAACATTCCTTTTTCTTATTGTAACTGACAGCTTTTTATTGGTCAGTATGTTTTCCATACTGCAAATGGTTACCATGCGATTCTTGTTCTAATCTCTTCAAGGCACTTTCCATCAGATGTCAGGACTGTTCCGAGACAGCTGTACCTATTCACTTGTTTAAGAAAGTTCCCATTAACTCGGATGTTCCATTTACTTGGGTGTTACATTATGGTATTTCTTTCCTCTTGAAGACGGCCATAATTTCTGGCTGCTTACAATTGAATTCTAAGCCCAGTTGTTCACCGTGTACAACTGAATTCTAATCCTAGTTGTTCACTGTGTATAATAACCACACCTACCAGGTGCAGCACACCCTGTTAGCTGCCTGCAAGTCACTACAGTACCATGTGCATATATGAACTACATGTAACCAACTGTCAAACCCCCGGGAAGGTTAACTCGGTCTACAAATGCCTGAATGACCCGGTCATTCCACCGGAGACTTCCGGTTTCAAGATGGCGACGGACGGTCGTGTTGTTTTGTGTTCGTTAACTTTTTCGCGTAGGGGATGGATTTATTCATCTCTTGCGTGTAATTGGTGTGCCAGGATGTAAAACCAGGAGTTTCTACTCAAGATCTGCGCGGGTGCTACGGAGTTCGTGCATCGAGCGAAGCCATCCTTGAGTGAATTTTCAGCAGCGTGTGTGGTTCAACAGCAGTCTGTGTTTACGTTTTTTCAACATGGCGGAAGAACGTGTTTTTTCCGAGCGGTCAGCAGTCAACATAACGAAGCGGCGTGGTAGCCGCGCAGGGACAAAGAAGCAAGGTAAGCGCGGTGGTTTGAGGCGTTTTAGACTCAAGTGTCACCGTCTAGGACTCAGGAACATCCGTATTCTATATTGGAACTGTGCCAGTGTAAAACAACGGGGCTCTATTTTAGAAACCCTAGTTTACAGGAACGACATTGTAGCACTCCAGGAGACGAGACTGGGCGATCAGCTACTCCGAATTGCCGGCTTCAAATGTTTCTACAACAGACGACATCTGGGAACGGCGATTCTCGTTCGCGACAGCATGGTGGCGTCAGAGCTAGACATGTCCAGTTGGGACAGTGACGATATACAAATACAGGCGTTGAGCGTTCATTCCAGTATACCATTCATGTTGGTTAATGTTTATGCCCGCAATGCGAGTATGGACGCCCAGAAGTGGCAGTGCTTAAGTGGCATATTAGGCCACGAGAGAAATTTTATTTTCTGTGGTGACTTCAACGCTAAAGGCAGAGCATGGGGAAACACTTCCTCCAATACACAAGGGGAGGAGCTCGAGACTGCACTGGAAACCATCGACCTGGTTTGTATTAACAGTGGCTGTGTCACCAGGACAGCAAGCCGTCCAGGCGATGAGGACAGTGCTATTGATCTGGCGCTAGTTTCACCTTCACTCACTACAGTGTGTAGATGGGGTGTCCTAGGACACCATGGCAGCGACCACCACCCGTGCAGCATATTGGTGGAGAAAGGCAGAACCAGGCAGCACAAGCTAAAGGTAAAGACGTTCCAGTATGACAGTACAGGGCAAGATGTGGTGAGTAAAATAAGACGTGACAAGCGCAGAACGTTTCAGGGCAGGAAAAAAAGCTGGGAGCAGCCACCGTGGTGGAGTTTCGAGGTGGAGAAGGCTTGGGTGGATAAGCGTAGTGCTGTAAGGAGATGGCAAAATGCCAAGAAGAACAGAGCTGGTCATCCTAGTCCCTGCTTGCACTTAGAAAGAGAGATGCACACAAAAGTAAGCTATTTAAAAAAACTGGTCAAGGTGGTTAAAAGCGAAAAATGGGCAGAGGTGTGTCAAAGAGTAAGCACAGACAAGTCACTGAAATTGTTCTGGCGACTACATAAAAGCATGAGTGGTGTAGTCAAGAATAAGAGCATTTCAGACTTCCAAGGTGCTGACCTCACCTGGCAGAGGACTGACGAGGACAAGGGCAAAGCCCTCTTTGAACGCTACCTTGAGCAGGGCAACCAGACAGACATGGGAGGCCGAAATCTGGCCAAGGAGGTCACCTCAGACAGATGCAAGGCCCAGAACACTTCGGAGGAAGACACAGTGACAGTGAAAGAAATCAAGGCTGTGCTTCGACGATCAAAAAACAGTGCTCCAGGTCCTGATGGCATAAGATACGACGACATAAATAGGTGTACCGACAATGAGCTAGAGAAACTAGCAGACATGTACAACAACAGTATAGGGAGTGCTAGCATCAAGGAGGAATGGTTACACAGCTATCTGATTCCCTTGCCGAAGCCTGACAAAGACCACAAAAAAATTCAGGGATATCGAATTATAACCATGCAGAATACAATAGGCAAGCTGCTGGAGAAGGTAATTGCCAGGAAAATATCAAGCCAACTAGAGAGGCAAGGTGTTTTCCCACCTACCCTGGGTGGGTACCGTCCAAAAAGAGAAACCTGGACCAATGCAGCAGTCTTTGCCCATGATGTCTATGAAGGTTTCCACTCAGGCACTGAAACCGTTGCTGCAGCGATTGATCTTGAGGACGCATACAACAGAGTACCACTGGATTTTTTAATGTTTCAGCTTCTTGAACTAAACGTAAGTCCATTCCTCCTTAGTTGGATCGCTGCAGCCCTCTACCAACGGAAAGTAGTTTTTAGATGTGGCAGTTGGACTTCGGAACCAACAACAATATATCCTGGCCTACCACAGGGATCACCATTATCTCCGGTACTGTTCAACGCCTACACAGTGAGAATCACCAGTGAGCAGATCACTGGACCTGGCAGGACATTGTCGTATGCCGATGATGTTTTAGTGTATCGTCAGGGTAAGGATAGAGAGGAGGTTGCTGTGGAACTACAAACCGAACTCAATCGCATAAGTACTTGGTGTGATGAAGCTGGGGCAATGGTCAACCCAACAAAGGCAACAGTGACTTGGTTCTCGTTGAATAATCATATTGTCAACAATCCAACACCAACTGTAATGCTGTGTTCAGAGACGGTGGAAAGAACGCAGGCAATGAATTACCTGGGGATACGGTTTGATCGAAGCCTTGCTTATAATGTGCACATAGACCAGGTGATAACAAAGGCCAAGCGGGGTTTGGCAGCGATGCGGGTGATGGCGGCAGCAAACTGTGAGCAGCGCCATCTATGTCTTCTGTACGAGGGGCTGGTCATGTCTGTTTTGGAGTATGCAATGGCAATCCTGACTCTCAGCCATAAGCAGATAGAAAGGATGGAAAGGATACAGAATGAAGCTATGCGCATTATTCTTGGATGTACAAGAGATACAGCATGCAGGGCGATGCGCTACCTTCTTGATTTTCCAACCATTGAAGAGAGAATACAAGTTTGCAGGGCACGCGCCTACCTCAGAATTAACGCAAACACACAACATCCACTGCATAGTGAAATTAGGAAGGTGAAGGGCAGCAGGTTAAAAAGAGGACGGTCGTGGATGGGTCAAGCCGAAGACATTCTTCAACAGGTGTGTTCACTTGAGGACTTAGAACCTGGCGAGGAGTGGGTGCAAGTGCCAACAGACTTCTGCACATCCTTTTCAGTTTGCATCCAACTAGATAGAAAATGCAGACAAGAAAATCCGGCTGCTGTGGAGGCTGAAGTACAAGCGTTGATTTTCGAGAATTCGCTAGACGGTGATGCGGTCATCTACACAGATGGGTCGGTCGTCCGACATGTGAGAAGCTCATGGGCCTTTACAGCTCGGGCCGGAGGGAGAATTGTGAAGGAGGACTCTGGTGCTTTCACTGAAACCACAAGTAGCCTGACCATGGAAGTCATGGCAGTAAGTAAAGCAATAACATGGCTCGAGACACAGACATTCACTAGGGCTTGTTTCCTTAGCGACTCAATGAACATGATCAAGAGGATAGAGGAGGGGTCGATCAGAAGAGAATGGTTGCTGCCTCTGAAGCGGTCTCGGCTGGCAAAGATTAGTTTCATCTTCGTGCCAGGTCATGCGGGAGTACAAGGAAATGAGCGGGCTGACAAGCTCGCAGGTGAGGCTACTGTGGAGGGCGGACGCGCCATGGACCAGGCTGACATTCTGAATGCTCTACGAGAAGTGAGACTTTTGCGAGAACCAAGTGATGACTGTGAATCTACAACAATGGCCAGACTGCGGGAGCAGCAAATTAAAAGAGGGGTGGCCAAACAAGAACACTACGCAGGAAGCCAAAGAAGATTGATAAACCAACACAGAACTGGCGTCGTTAGCCGCTACACGCTGCGGGATTTGCTGAGGAGGGGATCCGAGCACTTATGGACTGAATGGTTCGATGTGCAACGAGGATGATCTGTCGACTAACTAACTAACTAACTAACAAATTCCTGAAGAAGTCGGATGTGTCGGCTGAAAAGTGCAAATATCGCAGCTCTGCACCAAACAGGCACAACACAATTACGTCCACAACAACATTTTGGACGAACGAAGAAGAAGAAGAAGAAGAAGAAGAAGAAGAAGAAGAAGAAGAAGAAGAAGAAGAAGAACTGTCAAATCAGTACTGAAGTGATACAAACCTAGAGGACTGAACGGCTTGGGTGAGGTGGGCTTGGTCTGGCTTGCTGCTGACTGAGGCTTTGTAGCTCCTGCTGCAACAACACCACAAATCCCATATCATGTCCACCAGTTAGACAAATAACCATAAAATACCCATAGTATAGAAACAAATCTCATAAAATATCTAGTCTACAAGAAATCTCTTTAAAACCCAAAATCTAGAAGAAACATTTTACAATCCCAAAATCTATAAGAAATATTTTACAATCCTAAAATCTAGAAGAAATCTCATATCACTCCACAGAACTCATTCCTTAGTGTACCTCATCAACTCTACTGATAGAATCCCTCCATGCCAACACCTCAGTCCATCCAGCATCATTCCCCTCTAAGTGCCTCTTCTATCACAGCTCTTTCTGGTTGTCACAATGTCTTCCAACACACCTCTTCTCATCACATCAATCAATCAATCAATCATGTGCCATGCTGGAAAGCATGGGCGGTCATGACTCGCCATTTCAGTCGATCACCAGAGTCGTGGATCAGCTCTGTATTCCTGTCTCGCCCATGCCATGTGGCCAAGCCATCCAGGTATTTTCCTCTCGGTCTTCATCTTGGTCTGTTCCCTTCGATCTTGCCAGTTGTCACTAAGTTCTCCAATTCATTTCTTCTCATAACATGTCCAAAAAATGTTGACTGTCTACGTCTAATTTCTCTAATCATTTTACGATTTTCATTTGTCTCCTGTAGTACTTGGCCATTGGTTTTTCTGTCTGTCCATGGTATTCTTTGCATTTTCCTCAGAAACCACATTTCTGCATCACATACATGACCAAATAATAGTGTTTCTCTCTTCTCTTATCCCTCCATGCCACCGCCTAAGTCTATCCGCATGATTCCCCCTAAATGTGCCTCTTCTACCATAGCTCATTCTGGTTGTCACAATGTTTTCCAACGCCCCTTTTCTTATCACAAACATGACCAAATAATGATGTTTCTCTCTTTCCTATAGCTGTATGTAATGTTCTACTTTGATTAGCCCCTCCCAGGCAGTCATTAAGTACTCAGTCAATTCAAGATATTCGCAACATTTGTCTTAGGAACCACATCCTTGTTGCCTACAAGCTCTTCCTAATTGCTCCTTCATATTCCATACAACAAAGGAGGTTCCATATAACATTTCACCACTCTTTTCCTGATATCCAATGATAATGGATTACTGCATAAGATACTTTTTCATGTTATATTCATATCATATCACTCACTGATAACACACTAACTAAACAAACATCTAGTTCATTTTTTTTTAAAAAGCATATAGTACATACCCAACAAACAGCCATCTCATAGTCAAACAAACTTCTAGTTCTTAGTTAAACAGCCATCTCATAGTCAAACAAACTTCTAGTTCTTAGTTAAACAGCCATCTCATAGCCAAACAAACTTCTAGTTCAAAACCAAACACACGAGACAAAAACTAACCAAACAGCTCCGAGACTGTGCTAGATGCATTGTGGGCCAGGTCCGCAAGCTCTCCACCGAGAGTGAAGATTTTAGAAGATGCAAATGACCTCTCACCCTGGTGATTGTAGAATGTGTCAACATTACTCTCAGGTCACATACACATGATACAGATGCTTGCAAACACCAGCAAATGATGTTAGTACTGTTATATACTGTGGCGAAAGGGTCACAAAGGCAATTCCCAATCCCACATACTGCGTTCAAAACACAGCTGTGGGCGATTTGGAAGCTGAACACCTTGCGCTGCTTTTCATACAATGATATGAGTGCCGGTTGTTCAGAAAGCAATGGCAAACTACTGAACTTAAACTTGGCGAGAAATCACAAACAATATATCAAAGCATTATCTATTAGGCAATTCCAGCCGTTGCTTTGCAAACAGTAGACTTCCTGTTAACCCTTGGACATCCATGGGGATACCGTTCTTGACCTTGTATGGCGTCTATGTTTAGGGAATACACTGTTTTGAAATCGCAAACAGCCAAGAAATGCTGGGGTTGACTGTAACATCCTGTAAGGGTCAAGCAAATAACGACTGTAATAATAAAACAATAAGAAGAAACTATACGACTGAAATAACGATGTTTGGACACAAGTTGTAATATCAGTGCTAGAGTTCATCACAAGACAGTGGCAAATACCCAATGCACCTTAGAGGTGTACAAGGGAACTGTACTGACTTATATTTATAATGAGGTGGGGAACACTAAACAATCCAAACAGCCATCCTCACAAACAATGAATAAACAGTGTAACTGAAGCAGCACATAGAGGCGGATCAGCAACAGATAGCACAATAGCAGTTTCTATCAATAGATAGCACACTGTATGAGACACAAGTAGCACCATGTAAGAGCAACATGCTGCAATCATGAGCAACAAACAGCACTGTGTATTAGGGGTGTTCTGGAATTCTGTTAATATTTAAATGTTGTAGGAACACAGGATGAGGTAAGGATGCTGTTAGTAATCCCATATACCCACGTACGAAACACAGCTGTGCGAGATTCAGGCAGCGGATCGCATCGAGTTGGTTTCTTACGGAAAGGTATGTGAGACGGTTGTTCAGAAAGCAATGGCAAACTACTGAACGTAAAATTTGCCAAGGCATCAACAGCAGCTGAAAAATGCTGGTGTTGACTGCAATATCCTGTAAATAGGATGTGCAAAAAAAAAAAGGAACACAGGGAAAGGAGTAGGTAGAGCAGCAGCATCAGAAGCAAAAGAGGAGGAGTGTGAGAAAAGAAGAGCAGTAGCAACAGGAGAAGAAGAAGAAGGGGAAGAGGAAAAGGAAAAGGAGAAAAGGGAAGAGACAGGAAAAGCAACAGCAGAAGTAGAGCAAGGGAAAAAAAGAGGAAGGGGGGGGGGGTTGAGAGAAGAATAGCAGCATAAGCAGGAGGAGGAGAAGAAGAGAGGAGGAAAGAAGAAGGAGGAGGAAAGAAGAAGAAGAAGAAGAAGAAGAAGAAGAAGAAGAAGAAGAAGAAGAAGAAGAAGAAGAAGAAGAAGAAGAAGAAGAAGAAGAAGAAGAAGGAGAAGAAGAAGAAGAAGAAGAAGAAGAAGAAGAAGAAGAAGAAGAAGAAGAAGAAGAAGAAGAAGAAGAAGAAGAAGAAGAAGAAGAAGAAGAAGAAGAAGAAGAAGAAGAAAGAGAAGAAGAAAATAAAAGACCAACCTTGTTTTGTTTCCTGGCGGAAGACCCTGAGCTGCCAGAAATACTGCCTCTCTGTGGCCTGGCTCCCGGACCCCCTGGGGACATGTTCTTCGCAGCAGCTGAAGTCCTGCTGGGGGAGGCCGAACTAGATCGAAATGTCGGAGCCTTAGGGGACTGAGAGAGAGTGCTGGGGCTGAGTACATGAGGACTACCAGGGGCCGAAGTCTGGGCCCCTGGGGAAACAGCCTGCCACCGGTCTGAAAGGCCACTGCAAATACAGGACATATGTACAAGTAAAACTGTCAAAATAGGCAATAACAGTATCCATGTTTATTTGTTCGCTGATTCGTGAACCACTGAACAAATGTGACTGTATGTTGATGTGTAGTGAGCTAAAAGACTACTGAATGATGCAAGCAATGAAGGGTGTCGCTATGGCAAATGGTTTATTTTTACCAGCCTATCGGAGGTTGATTTTGGAATATCCCTCATATCTTGGTAAAGACTGTTTTTTTTCTTTCTTCTTCAATTGCTAGCTTTGGACGCAAGTGTAATCTATACATGTGCCATGCCACTACTTCACTGGACAGATTTTTGTGTGTGGATTAGCTTTCCCTATTACCAGTGTCCCACACCATCAGGCAAACCCACTCCAACTTCTGAGGTACTTGTAATTTACATCCCTGAGTCAAGGATGTAAAGTCAACATTTTAGTCCAGAAAAGAGAGAGGTTAATTCTAAACAGGTACTCCACCTGACCCTTGGGTGTCCTGTAGGCTAGCAGAAGGACGGAGAAATCCAAGATGTGCAGGAGGCTGATTCCAAAGGACAGATGACGACTCCCCCAGGATGAGACAAGAATCACAGATCTGTCATGTTATGAGAAGAGAGAGTCTGGGGAATGACAACTGGGAAGACTCAGGTTGCTAGAGGCAGAGGTTGACAATACTGGATGGATTGACCGAGTGGCATAGAGGAAGACAGCAATTGAACTTATCAAGATAAGAGTTGAGGCACTCAATCACTGGCATGGCACTTAATGATGATGAAAGATACTTGAAACTACTGAATCGAGCTAGACTGATAACTGAAGTGGGCCGAGCTTTTCAACGTTGTAATCAATCAATCATGTGCCATGCCGGAAAGCGTGGGCGGTCATGACTCGCCATTTCACTCGATTACCAGTGTCGTGGATCAGCTCAGTGTTCCTGTCTTGTCCATGCCATGTGGCCAAGCCATCCAGGTATTTTCCTCTCGGTCTTCCTCTTGGTCTGTTCCCTTCGATCTTGCCAGTTGTCACCAAGTTCTCCAATCCATTTCTTCTCATAACATGTCCAAAAAATTTTGACTGTCTACGTCTAATTTCTCTAATCAGTTTACGATGTTCATTTGTCTCCTGCAGTACTTGGTCATTGGTTTTTCTGTCTGTCCATGGTATTCTTTGCATTTTCCTCAGAAACCACATTTCTGCAGCCATCAGATGTTTTTCAGCTTGACTGCTCATTGTCCAAGTTTCACATCCATACAAAAGAACAGGCTCTATGTATCCACTCAACACTCTTTTTCTCGTTTCAATTGACATCTTTTTATTGGTCAGAATGTTTTTCATCTTGCTAAAGGCTACTTTTGCCATGGCGATTCTTGTTCTAATCTCTTCAAGGCATCTCCCATCAGATGTTATTACTGTTCCGAGATAATTGTACCTACTCACTTGTTGAAGAATATTCCCATTTACTTGTATATTACATTGTGGCACTTCTTCCTTCCTACTGACGACCATAATCTGTGTCTTTTTACAGTTTAATTCTAATCCCAGTTGTTCACTGTGTACAACAACCGCATCTACTAATTGTTGCAGATCCTGTGCATTGTCTGCAATTAATACTGTATCATCTGCATATCTAATGTTATTGATGTTTCGTCCCCCAATGCTGATTCCATTTATATCCTTCTACATTTCTGAAAATATTTCACTGTATAGGAAAAAAGATCTGGAGACATCACACATCCCTGCCTAACACCTCTCTTAATTGGCTTATACTATCCCACTTCATTATCAATCCTTATTGCAGCTTGTTGTTTCCAATATATGTTTTTTATAAGTCTAATGTCTTTCCCATCAATTTGTAGATCTGAAAGCATATCCACCATGTTGACAACAACGTTGTAAACAGTCCATAATCTCTAGATAGTGTCTTGCTTGTTTCTGTGCATGCTATTACTGGCTACTGTTAACAGAAGTATCATCACAGCACTCGGCACATGCATGTGGGTGGTCCGTCTCTCTCAGCAGATATCAACATGTATGGATGATAACTTCCCTGTTGCATTATGGTTGGATACACATCTATGCAACAAACATGTAGAACTGAGCAGGCACATTGGAGGAACAGTTAGTTGCATTGAAAATGTTCAAAACCTCATTTGTGGATAGACATTACCAACGCCACACGGCATGGACTATAAGAAGATTGGCAGTACACGAGACAGAAGGCTGTGGACAGACATGATCACCAACGCCACACGGCATGGACTATAAGAAGATTGGCAGCACACGAGACAGAAGGCTGTGGACAGACATGATCACCAACGCCACACGGCATGGACTATAAGAAGATTGGCAGCACACGAGACAGAAGGCTGTGGACAGACATGATCACCAACGCCACACGGCATGGACTATAAGAAGATTGGCAGCACACGAGACAGAAGGCTGTGGACAGACATGATCACCAACGCCACACGGCATGGACTATAAGAAGATTGGCAGCACACGAGACAGAAGGCTGTGGACAGACATGATCACCAACGCCACACGGCATGGACTATAAGAAGATTGGCAGCACACGAGACAGAAGGCTGTGGACAGACATGATCACCAATGCCACACGGCATGGACTATAAGAAGATTGGCAGCACACGAGACAGAAGGTTGTGGACAGACATGATCACCAAGACCACACGGCATGGACTATAAGAAGATTGGCAGTACACGAGACAGAAGGCTGTAGGCAGACATGATCACCAACGCCACACCGCATGGACTATAAGAAGAATAGCTGATACAATCAGCAACCCAATTTGGCACTAAAAGAATTGTGGTAGAAGATGAAGTAGAGGAAAGCATAACCAACTGGAACTATAAGTATCTATTATCTTCAACATCCTTTGAGGGAGACTGCGCATACATGGTCATGATCTGAGGGCTGTGACACTGATATTGAATGACAAATCCTAAATCTTATCTGTTTTCTTACTTATCCTGTTTCTTCGCATTACATTTTTTCAATCAAGAGTCCAAGGACCAGTGTCCAGACTATATGATTGACAACTATTGTGTTCTGAATCTACGCCACACAGAATCAACCATTGCTGAAATTTGTAGAGGCTGCAGCAATACACATATGTAACTCTCATCTATGTTTAAAAAAAACAATTAATTAACAAGTCAGTGTATAACTACCATGCTAACACTTACAATGAAACATAGGACTAATGGTTGTGTATTCCAGCTATAAGGATTCACTGTGTTGCTGTATTCTAGATGTATTTCTGTTGAATGCACCAGTCAGTGTATAACTACCATGCTAACACTTACAATGAAACATTGGACTAATGGTTGTGTATTCTAGCTATAAGGATTCACTGTGTTGCTGTATTCTAGATGTATTTCTGTTGAATGCACCAGTCAGTGTATAACTACCATGCTAACACTTACAATGAAACATTGGACTAATGGTTGTGTATTCCAGCTATAAGGATTCACTGTGTTGCTGTATTCTAGATGTATTTCTGTTGAATGCACCAGTCAGTGTATAACTACCATGCTAACACTTACAATGAAACATTGGACTAATGGTTGTGTATTCCAGCTATAAGGATTCACTGTGTTGCTGTATTCTAGATGTATTTCTGTTGAATGCACCAGTCAGTGTATAACTACCATGCTAACACTTACAATGAAACATTGGACTAATGGTTGTGTATTCTAGCTATAAGGATTCACTGTGTTGCTGTATTCTAGATGTATTTCTGTTGAATGCACCAGTCAGTGTATAACTACCATGCTAACACTTACAATGAAACATTGGACTAATGGTTGTGTATTCTAGCTATAAGGATTCACTGTGTTGCTGTATTCTAGATGTATTTCTGTTGAATGCACCAGTCAGTGTATAACTACCATGCTAACACTTACAATGAAACATTGGACTAATGGTTGTGTATTCTAGCTATAAGGATTCACTGTGTTGCTGTATTCTAGATGTATTTCTGTTGAATGCACCAGTCAGTGTATAACTACCATGCTAACACTTACAATGAAACATTGGACTAATGGTTGTGTATTCTAGCTATAAGGATTCACTGTGTTGCTGTATTCTAGATGTATTTCTGTTGAATGCACCAGTCAGTGTATAACTACCATGCTAACACTTACAATGAAACATTGGACTAATGGTTGTGTATTCTAGCTATAAGGATTCACTGTGTTGCTGTATTCTAGATGTATTTCTGTTGAATGCACCAGTCAGTGTATAACTACCATGCTAACACTTACAATGAAACATTGGACTAATGGTTGTGTATTCTAGCTATAAGGATTCACTGTGTTGCTGTATTCTAGATGTATTTCTGTTGAATGCACCAGTCAGTGTATAACTACCATGCTAACACTTACAATGAAACATTGGACTAATGGTTGTGTATTCTAGCTATAAGGATTCACTGTGTTGCTGTATTCTAGATGTATTTCTGTTGAATGCACCAGTCAGTGTATAACTACCATGCTAACACTTACAATGAAACATTGGACTAATGGTTGTGTATTCTAGCTATAAGGATTCACTGTGTTGCTGTATTCTAGATGTATTTCTGTTGAATGCACCAGTCAGTGTATAACTACCATGCTAACACTTACAATGAAACATTGGACTAATGGTTGTGTATTCTAGCTATAAGGATTCACTGTGTTGCTGTATTCTAGATGTATTTCTGTTGAATGCACCTGACCAGATACCACAAAATATTCTAGGCAATAAATTGTATGATCTACTGCTTGTGGTTTCATTATTCCAATTGTACAATCATGAAAGCCCACCCCAGGACTTTTAACCCAACAATGAGGTAGCTGACAGTGACAGGTAAAACTTACCTTGTGTTAGATCGGGATAGGTCTATCACATTCCCGGAATCATAGCGAAATACAGTCTCCTATTGGACATGACAAGGTGAAAAAAGTGTTAATTATCCAACAATAGAAGAACTTCTAGCACGTGACTGGAGCTAGAGGTTGTCAATGTATTCCTCAAATGTTACATATTGAGCTAAACAACATTAAACATGAACACGAAGCATGGCTTTCTGTGATAGCATTGATATTTTGTTTTGTAGATAACACATGGTGGACATTTCAACCGGTTGTCAGTTAGTAGGATTTTCATTTGGTGGACATATGAACCTGTCATTTAGTCAGAATCACATTCAGCAGACATTAGAACCTGTCAATTATTCAGAACACATTCAGCGGACATTAGAACCTGTCATTTAGTCAGAATAACATTCAGCCGACATTAGAATCTGTCATTTAGTCAGAACACATTTAGCGGACATTAGAACCTGTCATTTAGTCACAATCACATTCAGCAGACATTAGAACCCATCATTTATTCAGAATCACATTCAGCAGACATTAGAACCTGTCATTTAGTCAGAATCACATTCAGCAGACATTAGAACCTGTCATTTAGTCAGAATCACATTCAGCAGACATTAGAGCCTGTCATTTAGTCAGAATCACATTCAGTGGACATTAGAACCTGTCATTTAGTCAGAATCACATTCAGCAGACATTAGAGCCTGTCATTTAGTCAGGATCACATTCAGTGGACATTAGAACCTATCATTTAGTCAGAATCACATTCAGTGGACATTAGAATCTATCATTTAGTTAGAATCACATTCAGCAGACATTTGAACCTGTCATTTAGTCAGAATCACATGCAGCAGACATTAGAACCTGTCATTTAGTCAGAATCACATTCAGTGGACATTAGAACCTACCATTTAGTCAGAATCACATTCAGTGGGCATTAGAACCTGTAATTTAGTCAGAATCACATTCAGTGGACATTAGAACCTATCATTTAGTCAGAATCACATTCAGTGGGCATTAGAACCTGTCATTTAGTCAGAATCACATTCAGTGGACATTAGAACCTGTCATTTAGTCAGAATCACATTCAGCTGACATTAGAACCTGTCATTTAGTCAGAATCACATTCAGTGGACATTAGAACCTATCATTTAGTCAGAATCACATTCAGTGGGCATTAGAACCTGTCATTTAGTCAGAATCACATTCAGTGGACATTAGAACCTATCATTTAGTCAGAATCACATTCAGTGGACATTAGAATCTATCATTTAGCGGACATTAGAACCTGTCATTTAGTCAGAATAACATTCAGCCGACATTAGAACCTGTCATTTAGTCAGAATAACATTCAGCCGACATTAGAATCTGTCATTTAGTCAAAATCACATTCAGCAGACATTAGAGCCTGTAATTTAGTCAGAATCACATTCAGCGGACATTAGAACCCGTCATTTAGTCAGAATCACATTCAGCCGACATTAGAACCTGTCATTTAGTCAGAATCACATTCAGCAGACATTAGAACCCGTCATTTAGTCAGAATCACATTCAGCAGACATTAGAACCTGTAATTTAGTCAGAACACATTCAGCGGACATTAGAACCCGTCATTTAGTCAGAATCACATTCAGCAGACATTAGAACCTGTCATTTAGTCAGAATCACATTCAGCAGACATTAGAAACCGTCATTTAGTCAGAATCACATTCAGCAGACATTAGAACCTGTCATTTAGTCAGAATCACATTCAGCAGACATTAGAACCTTCATTTAGTCAGAATCACATTCAGTGGACATTAGAATCTATCATTTAGTCAGAATCACATTCAGCGGACATTAGAACCTTCATTTAGTCAGAACACATTCAGCGGATATTAGAACCTGTCATTTAGTCAGAATCACATTCAGTGGACATTAGAACCTTCATTTAGTCAGAATCCCATTCAGTGGGAATTAGAACCTGTCATTTAGTCAGAATCACATTTAGCAGACATTAGAACCAGAATCACATACAGCGGGCGTTAGAATCCATTGTCAATTTAGTAGAGCATTCCTTCAATGAACAGCATTTACGTGAAGGGTATGCAGATGGGTGACACAATGGTTTCTGACCACTGCATCTTTAGGGGTCACCCACTCCAAGATTTCAGTTCGGGTTAGTTCAATTACCTGTCAAGGAAGCATGGCCAAAAGTGTTGCATGAGGTTTGTAAAACTAGCATAGAGCTTGTTGGCAATCTGTTGCTTTGTAATTGGGTTTGGCTGTTGATATGACTGACTGGCACCTTGCCGTCTTGACAGATGATAGTTTGTAAAATGGAGTTATACCTCTCCATAACAGAAAGCCTGGGTTGAGTTTAGAGACCATGTGTTGCCCATGCAGCATGATCCCTCTCTCGGCCTGCCTAGTTTACTGCAGAGGAAAGGTAACACCAATACGTCTGAAACAAGACAAGCTGCAGAAGCTGCCAGATCAGCAAAGCAATACTCTAACTGTCCGCCTGTCAGAGCTTCCATCCTAGACCAGTTGCCGGCCAAGGCCTAGGGCCTGGTCTGCCCTGCCATGACATTTAGTCTTTAGGTTGCATTTCCTCTCACTAGGGTAAGGCTTGTACCCTCCCAATTGCACTCCTCCGCCCGAAGCCGTTGGCACAATATGGGGTGTTGGGTTTGGTGAGTGCCGCCCAACATTTGGCGCTAACAGAAAGCAGGTAGTACCGTTTACTGTTATACTGATAGCTCAGTCATATCTGACTAAGACCTGACACCTGGCTGCTGATATATTATAGTATGTGTCTAGTGTTCTGTGTTTTATTACTATCTGCCAGTTGCAGACACGAATTCTACAACTAAAACATTACTTCGTGTTTGATTACATTCTGCCACTTAAAGACATGAATGATATAAGCGATAACATTACTTTCGTGTTTGTTTGTATTTATATTTACTTTTGTGTACATTCTGTCCAGAGAAAAGAAGTTGTGTAATAATCAAGCTCACCTGTTTGTTACTGCCTGTGTCTGGGTTACAAGAAGTTGTGTAATAATCAAGCTCACCTGTTTGTTACTGCTTGTGTCTGGGTTACAAGAAGAGTCTGATGATACGGAGGATGTCATGTCACTGTCCTCTTGTAAGGAGAGGGCGGAGTCACTGTTGGAGATGGTGGCATCGGGCAGGAACAGCTTGCTGGGTGGGGAGTAGACCTGGGACTCATCCACAGCCAGGATCTGCATCTCCGGGGTGAAGACTGTGATGGGAAGTGAGGAATTACATAGGTGAGCTTGTGGGATGTGTTGCACAAGATGTGCTGAGTGTGTGAATGTGCTGTGTGTGTGGGATGTGTTGGGCAAGATGTGCTGAGTTGTGAATTTGCTGAGTGTGGGATGTGTTGGGCTAGATGTGCTGAGTGTGTGAATGTGCTGTGTGTGTGGGATGTGTGGGGCAAGATGTGCTGCGTGTGTGAATGTGCTGCGTGTGTGGGATGTGTGGGGCAAGATGTCTGTGTGTGTGAATGTGCTGTGTGTGTGGGATGTGTGGGGCAAGATGTGCTATATGTGTGGATGTGCTGTATGTGTGGGATGTCCTGGATGTGTGGGATGTGCTGGATGTGTGGGATGTATTAGGTGTGCTTGGTACGTGGGATGTGCTTGGTGTGTGGGATGTGATGGGTGTGTGTGAGATGTATTAGGTGTGCTTGGTGTGTGGGATGTGCTTGGTGTGTGGGATGTGCTTGGTGTGTGGGATGTGCTTGGTGTGTGGGATGTGCTTGGTGTGTGGGATGTGCTGGGTGTGTGGGATGTGTTTGGTGTGTGGGATGTGCTGAGTGTGTGGGATGTGCTAAGGGTGTGGGATAAGCTGACTGAGCAGAATGCGACGGTGAGTGAGCCAGATGTGCTATGTGAGCCGGATGTGGTGAATCAGCTGTCAGTGGAAGGTATTGAGTGGCATGTGGTTGGAGAAACATGCTGAGTGAGTGGGTATAGTGAGTTGGATGTGGCAAGTGAGTGAGTGAGATCTGGTGAGAGGAATAATTACAAGAAAGATGTGGTGAGTAAATGTGCTGTGTGCTCTATCAGCGATATGTGCTGTGTGGTGTGTGTGTGGTATGCACTATGTGAGTGCTATGTACTGTGTGAGTGCTATGTGCTGTATGAGTGCAATGTGATGGTGAGTGCTATGTGATGGTGAGTGTTATGTGTTGTGTGAGTGCTATGTGATGGTGAGTGCTATGTGATGGTGAGTGCTATGTGTTGTGTGAGTGCTATGTGATGTATGAGTGCAATGTGATGGTAAGTGCTATGTGTTGTGTGAGTGCTATGTGATGGTGAGTGCTATGTGTTGTGTGAGTGCAATGTGATGGTGAGTGCTATGTGATGGTGAGTGCTATGTGTTGTGTGAGTGCTATGTGCTGTATGAGTGCAATGTGATGGTGAGTGCTATGTGATGGTGAGTGCTATGTGTTGTGTGAGTTCTGTGTGCTGTGTAAGTGCTATGTGCTGTGCGAGTGCTATGTGCTATGTGAGTGCTATGTGCTGTGTGAGTGCCATGTGCTGTGTGAGTGCTATGTGAGTCAGTTTGATGTGATGAGTGAGGTAAATGTGGTGAATCAGACAACCCCAATACATAAACTGAACTTATATATTCCCCTCCACAAACTTCTGGCTTACCTCACACCATCATGTTCGTGGGAAGCTTCCCCCACATCATATTCTTCCCCCACATCATATTCTTCACCCACAATGGTCCCCACAACACAATATAAACATTACCTGTAGCTTCATGCCTACCTCCCTCAACCTTAACTTCAAAAGCAGCCCCCTCCCCCCTCCTCCTTGCTCACTCCAGACCTAAGCTTTATGTATAGATTCTACCATATCCCAGCCTCCACATGTAGCTACCTCCACACCCTAAACTCCACATGTAGCTACCTCCACACCCTAAACTCCACATGTAGCTACCTCCACACCCTAAACTCCACATGTAGCTACCTCCACACCCTAAACTCCACATGTAGCTACCTCCACACCCTAAACTCCACATGTAGCTACCTCCACACCCTAAACTCCACATGTAGCTACCTCCACACCCTAAACTCCACATGTAGCTACCTCCACACCCTAAACTCCACATGTAGCTACCTCCACACCCTAAACTTCACATGTAGCTACCTCCACACCCTAAACTCCACATGTAGCTACCTCCACACCCTAAACTCCACATGTAGCTACCTCCACACCCTAAACTCCATATGTAGCTACCTCCACACCCTAAACTCCATATGTAGCTACCTCCACACCCTAAACTCCACATGTAGCTACCTCCACACCCTAAACTCCACATGTAGCTACCTCCACACCCTAAACTCCACATGTAGCTACCTCCACACCCTAAACTCCACATGTAGCTACCTCCACACCCTAAACTTCACATGTAGCTACCTCCACACCCTAAACTCCACATGTAGCTACCTCCACACCCTAAACTCCACATGTAGCTACCTCCACACCCTAAACTCCACATGTAGCTACCTCCACACCCTAAACTCCATATGTAGCTACCTCCACACCCTAAACTCCATATGTAGCTACCTCCACACCCTAAACTCCACATGTAGCTACCTCCACACCCTAAACTTCACATGTAGCTACCTCCACACCCTAAACTTCACATGTAGCTACCTCCACACCCTAAACTTCACATGTAGCTACCTCCACACCCTAAACTTCACATGTAGCTACCTCCACACTCTAAACTTCACATGTAGCTACCTCCACACTCTAAACATCACATGCATCCCCTTCCTCTAGGCCTTAAACTTCACATAAAGCTTCACCCACACCCTAAACTACACATAAAGCTTCACCCATACCCTAAACTTCACATAAAGCTTCACCCACACCCTAAACTTCACATAAAGCTTCACCCACACCCTAAACTACATGAAACTCCCCCGGATACTGAACTGCCCATGTAGCTTGACCCACACCTCAAACTTCACATGCAGCCTCCATGTACAAGCCAGAAGACACAAGCTGAACTTACACGGAGTCTCCCCCCGGATGTCGCTGTTGTAGAGATCCGACACAAAATCACTGAGAGAGGAATACGACGAGCTGTTGCTGCTAGCTCCATCACTGTCGCTGCCACTTTCATCTGTGGGGTTATTGCTGTGGCCCTTAGACATCGAGGCCAGGGCAGCGGCCAGGGACGAGCTGTTGTCGTAGACATGGAAGTCCACCTTCTGCAGCTGCTGGGCGTACCACTTGGCCTTGTCTCCAATAAGACTGGGGTCATAGACACCGGTCTGAATCCGCTGGAAGACGTGATTGGTGGGACATAAGGCCCACTCGGACAGGTATTCCACAGCCTTAAAGTGAAGGGAGTATGAGAATTACTGGGTCATTTAAACACAGAGGTCAAGTTTCACATTAATGTTAAATTCTATAACACCAGGAGGTCGTCATCATCATCATCATGTGCCCTGCCAGCTGGCATAGGCATCCATGTCTGCCACAGATCTCTGTCTTTGGTGTTCTGGATCAACTCTGCTACTGATATTCTTCTATGCCACCGTCTCAGTCCATCCAGCGTCATTTCTCTCGGTCTGCCTCTCCCCACTCTTCCCTTTGATCTTTCCAGTTGTCACGATGTTCTCTAATGCCTCACTTCTCATCACATGACCAAAGAAAGCTGTTTGCCTCTTTCTTATTATTGCATATTTTCTAGTTTTATTAGTCTGTTTCCGGCAATCATTGTTAGTTACTCTGCCAGTCCAAGGAATTCACAACAATCATCTTAGGAATAACATGTCTGTTGCTTCCAAGTTCTTCCTAATTTGTTCATGTACATTACAAGATTCACTGCCGTACCTGGAGGTAAAATAAAACTGTCAAACACTGCCATACCCAGAGGTAAAATAAAACTGTCATCCACTGCCATACCCAGAGGTAAAATAAAACTGTCATCCACTGCCATACCCGGAGGTAAAATAAAACTGTCATCCACTGCCATACCTGGAGGTAAAATAAAACTGTCATCCACTGCCATACCTGGAGGTAAAATAAAACTGTCATCCACTGCCATACCCAGAGGTAAAATAAAACTGTCATCCACTGCCATACCCAGAGGTAAAATAAAACTGTCATCCACTGCCTATGGTAAGTACCCTGTGGAGTAGGTGAAGTGTGGGGGGAGGGGTGTGTCTTGGGCTTGAGGATTTACAGCACCTGGTTAGTGCAATCACCGCGAGCTGTGCATGTTAGGGTTTTTACATTTGCCCCCGAACGAAAACAATCCACACCTGACCAAGGATTTCAACCCAGATCTCCTGAAGGATAACACAGAGTTCTCGCCATTGGGCCAGCCATTCCTGGAGGTAATAGAAAATAAAGTTCCCGTCTGTCACCGCCTTGAATATTTATGAATCCACAAACAGCGGGAGCACTAGCAGAATTGATAGTGAACTACACTGGCAGTGCCATGAGCGCAGTCGGACACAGGTTCCATGCCTAGGCTTGTCGCTTGCCAAAGTGAGGAAAAGATTAACCACCTACTGCTTCTTGCTCTTGGGCCTACACAATGTGATGGCTCTGTCACATCACCGACCCATAGCAAGAAACTGCCTTGGGACAATTATTATTATTATTACTATTATTATTTACCAAGTGCTACGCCAGCTGGCATAGGCGTTCATATCTCTCCACAGATCTCGGTCTCTGGTTTTCTGGATCAACTCTCTGCTGCTGATATTCCTCCATGCCACCATCTCAATCCATCCAGCATCATTCCTCTTGATCAGCCTCTGCCTCTCTTCCCCTCGATCTGTCCAGTCATCACGATGTTCTCCAATGCGTCTCTTCTCATCACATGACCAAAGAAAGATGTTTGTCTCTTTCTTATTGTTGTATATAATGTTCTAGTTTTATTAGCATCTTTCAGGCAGCTGTCATTAGTTACTCATGTACAACAAATATATAATGGAAATAAAACTTTAATACAATCCAGTAAGATTGTTTTATTCTTGTGCTAAACTCTATTACATTTTGTTGCTTATGGATGTTAAAGCAATTAAATACAAGCATATAAAAGAACAAAGCAATACAACCAGAGAATAGTGAGAATATTTCATACAGAGAAGCAAACGTTGTGGGACGGACAGATGCAGGTGTTACAATCTTACACATCTCAATCTCAACCACAAGGACAAGACAAATAAACTGTATGTGGCACATAAAGAGACGAGAAGGAACAGAGGCATAAGCTTTGTGTAAGAAAACACAGGCAAGAGAGGCATGGGCAGACACAGACAATTGTTTGTGTTGCCCCAAGAGTCAGACATGCAGTGACATACATACACACAGACTTACCTGAGTCCGTGCCAGTTTAGCTGTAAAGTTAGTCTTCTCTGGTCGTGACCTGAGGAAGCTATAGAGCTGGAATGCTACCACCGGCCGTGGGTAGAGCCGAAGGGTTCTCGTATGCTCCGTAAAGTTTCCCAGTGTGTTTGGAGAATTGAAAAACCGAACCTGTCAGAAAGGAAACAATGAAAGAAAAATAACTATCCCATTTTCCGTACAGAAAGTGTGAAATATTAGGTCAGGTGGATGCTAAAACTGATATAAAGGTATGAACAATGTACCTTCGAGGTCCCAGTAGCGACATGTGGTATTTACCCCACACAATGTACCTTCGAGGTCCCAGTAGCGACATGTGGTATTTACCCCACACAATGTACCTTCGAGGTCCCAGTAGCGGCGTGTGGTATTTACCCCACACAATGTACCTTTGGGGCCCCAGTAGCACATGAGCATGTGTGGTATTTATCCCACTCAAAGTACCATTGCCTGGTGTTGCCACTGCTGCTTACATTTACCAAAAAAAAGACATGCCATTATTTGATTTCCCCATTGAAACTGTGTGACTTTCATGATTATTTTGTTTCCCCATTGAAACAGTGAGCGACTTTCATGATTATTTGGTTTCCCCATTGAAACAGTGTGTGACTTTCATGATTATTTGGTTTCCCCATTGAAACAGTGTGTGACTTTCATGATTATTTTGTTTCCCCATTGAAACAGTGTGTGACTTTCATGATTATTTGGTTTCCCCATTGAAACAGTGTGTGACTTTCATGATTATTTGGTTTCCCCATTGAAACAGCATGTGACTTTCATGATTATTTGGTTTCCCCATTGAAACAGCATGTGACTTTTATGATTATTTGGTTTCCCCATTGAAACAGTGTGTGACTTTCATGATAATTTGGTTTCCCCATTGAAACAGTGTGTGACTTTCATGATTATTTGGTTTCCCCATTGAAACGGTGTGTGACTTTCATGATTATTTGGTTTCCCCATTGAAATAGTGTGTGACTTTTATGATTATTTGGTTTTCCCATTGAAACAGTATGTGACTTTCATGATTATTTGGTTTCCCCATTGAAACAGTGTGTGACTTTCATGATTATTTGGTTTTCCCATTGAAACAGTGAGTGACTTTCATGATTATTTGGTTTCCCCATTGAAACAGTGTATGACTTTCATGATTATTTGGTTTCTTCCCCATTGAAACAGTGGGTGACTTTCATGATTATTTGGTTTCCCCATTGAAACAATGTGTGACTTTCATGATTATTTGGTTTCCCCACGGAAACAATGTGTGACTTTCATGATTATTTGGTTTCCCCAATTGAAACAATGTGTGACTTTCATGATTATTTGGTTTCCCCACGGAAACAATGTGTGACTTTCATGATTATTTCGTTTCCCCATTGAAACAGTGGGTGACTTTCATAATTATTTGGTTTCTTCCCCATTGAAACAGTGTGTGACTTTCATGATAATTTGGTTTCCTCATTGAAACAATGTGTGACTTTCATGATTATTTGGTTTCCCCATTGAAACAATGTGTGACTTTCATGATTATTTGGTTTCCCCATGGAAACAATGTGTGACTTTCATGACTATTTAGTTTCCCCATTGAAACAGTGTGTACCTTTCATGATTACTGAAGTCAGTTCAGTGCCAAATTGAATAAATTGAAACATGGCTACAACACTGGCCTGGTCTCAACTGGGTGAGAAATGGAGGTGATCACCACAGCAAATTAAGCTGACATGCAGCATCTGTGAGTAACTAATATGCAACTACCTCCCCCGCACAACACACTTTAATGTGTGCCTTGTATGGTAATGTGGGTTGAAACTTTGACAGTTAAAGCCACAGCCTCAAAGCAACCAAATCAATGACCTATTAACCTAATTGATCCAGGCAAACCAGGAACAACAATAAGGGCCACACATAACACAGCTGTTTAAGTGAAGTCACAGCCAGCTGGCCAGTCAGGTTACAGGCAGCTGGCTGTCTGGAGGGTGGAGTCAGGCAAGTGTGGAGTCTGCCAGGTGGCCCTCCATCAGCTACATCTTGTGGTTGGGATCAGGTAGCCCTGCCAACGGATACCAGTAAAGTGGGATCAGGAAGCCCTGCCAACGGATACCTGTAAAGTGGGATCAGGTAGCCCTGCCAACTGATACCTGTAAAGTGGGATCAGGTAGTCCTGCCAACTGATACCTGTAAATTGGATCTGGTAGTCCTGCCAATAGATACCTGTAAAGTGGGATCAGGTAGCCCTGCCAACGGATACCTGTAAAGTGGGATCAGGTAGCCCTGCCAACGGATACCTGTAAATGGGATCTGGTAGTTCTGCCAACAGATACCTGTAAATGGGATCTGGTAGTCCTGCCAATACCTGTAAAATGGGATCTGGCAGCCCTGACAACTGATATATATATATATGTAAAGTGGGATGTCTTTGTCTTCTTAATTCCTCTTTCCAGAGGAGTGCCTCACAACTGGTTATGCACCTCCATGGCCAGTGTGTCCCACTTTGGCCTGCATTTGTGTCCGGTTGACTTTCTCCAGACAGATTCCATCCAAGGTAACAGGCTCTATATATCCATGTTCTTTTTAGTAGTCAGTCAGTCAGTCAGTCAGTCAGTCAGTCAGTCAGTTAGATAGTCAGTCAGTCAGCCAGTCAGTCAGTTAGTTGCGGTTCCAACTTCATGGCAAAAGGTCACCCCATTATGCTCTGTTCCTGTGCCAATGAATGTCACACAAAATGCTCCTCATTGCCCCATGTGAAAAGTGGAACAGATATGAGTCTCAACAAACCAACAGACTGTATGGGTATACTATTCATAATGCCACTGCCAGAATGCCAACACAAAAGTCTGCCACAAAAAATACAGTTCATCATCGATGAAAATGGCAGTCACTAGAAAACCAGCAGCTGCATACACATTACTGCATAAGGCAAACCCAGTTAGTTCAGCAACCGGCCGACCGCCAATTTTCTGAACATGCAGTTCACGATAAAAACAACCGTGGACAGATGTAAAAGCACTCCGCACAAAATCCACAACTCACAGTGTCACTCCACACACTTAACCAAGTAGCAGGGTGATGGAACCATCTTGTTAGGTGAAGGTAGGTTGACTTCCCCAGCAACTGTGCCACGGCAGCAGCTGTAAGGCCTGCTCTGTGTCATGTCCAACTCCCATGGGATTGTAAATGTGCACAACTGACACACGTCACTTCCTGTCTTTCTTCTTCAACTGAGAAGGCTGGGTGTCACATCTCACTACCCAAGAGATCAGGAGGATGTGTCATGTCCAACTCCCATGGGATTGTAAATGTGCACAACTGACACACGTCACTTCCTGTCTTTCTTCTTCAACTGAGAAGGCTGGGTGTCACATCTCACTACCCAAGAGATCAGGAGGATGTGTCATGTCCAACTCCCATGGGATTGTAAATGTGCACAACTGACACACGTCACTTCCTGTCTTTCTTCTTCAACTGAGAAGTCTGGGTATCACATCTCACTACCCAAGAGATCAGGAGGATGTGTCATGTCCAACTCCCATGGGATTGTAAATGTGCACAACTGACACATGTCACCTCCTGTCTTTCTTCTTCAACTGAGAAGTCTGGGTGTCACATCTCACTACCCAAGAGATCAGGAGGATGTGTCATGAGCTGGTTTGTGAGCTCGGATCACATTCACACCTTACGGCGTGAAACATGACTTTGGCCCTGGCCAGGAGAAGTGTCTCTCCTAAACGGGTCAGTCAGAGAACGACCATGGTCGAAGGCAGACCGGTCAAGACTCAGTGATGTGGCAATATGCCAGTGTTTATCCTGCCGCCATTTTGTAGACATTTTAGTTATATCTTTTTAGTGTTTAGAAAGCAAGTGTGACAGTTCTTGAGTTTTAAGAAATACATTTTGTGATCAGATGAACATGTGTAAAAAGTCAGAGGTGAATTAAACATATGAAAGGAATCGATCTTATGTTATATTTGGACTCTGTGGGAAGTTGTGACAGCGAATGGCAGTGTAAGTTTAATATAATACTGTGGCGTAGTCCGCTCAGACCAATGTTCAATGTTCAGCAATCAGTCAGACTGTAATCTGGACAATGTGAGGAATCACATCCCAATACAACTATCAGTGTTTCAACTGACAACACTGGAACAGGCTAACCAGCCGGTCAAAACAATCCTATCTTGTGTCCCACAAACACGAACGAGCCATACCAACATGAGGACACACCTGTCAAACCTAACTAACAAACCATATGTAATCCATGGGCTAATCCAGCTCGGAGACCCATGGCAACTGTGATGGCTGAGTGTTATGAATGACAGACTCTCTGGAGCTGTGGGGACTTAGAAACCAAACATTGAGTTTATTTTATACCCATGATTTCATCTCATGGCAGACGTGTGATGTCATTAGGTACCAATGGTTGTTGTAAAAATGTCCAGCCCAATGGTGGGATTGAACCTTGTACCTTCTCAGCCTGAGTTGGACACCCAAGATCTGAGGGCTTCTCCCCATACCCACACTATACATGCTATTATCTTGAGACTGGGATAAGGTTCTCCCCATACCCACACTATACATGCTATTATCTTGAGACTGGAATAAGGTTCTCCCCATACCTACACTATACATGCTATTATCTTGAGACTGGAATAAGGTTCTCCCCATACCCACACTATACATGCTATTATCTTGAGACTGGGATAAGGTTCTCCCCATACCCACACTATACATGCTATTATCTTGAGACTGGGATAAGGTTCTCCCCATACCTACACTATACATGCTATTATCTTGAGACTGGGATAAGGTTCTCCCCATACCCACACTATACATGCTATTATCTTGAGACTGGGATAAGGTTCTCCCCATACCCACACTATACATGCTATTATCTTGAGACTGGGATAAGGTTCTCCCCGTACCCACACTATACATGCTATTATCTTGAGACTGCAATAAGGTTCTCCCCATACCCACACTATACATGCTATTATCTTGAGACTGGGATAAGGTTCTCCCCATACCCACACTATACATGCTATTATCTTGAGACTGGGATAAGGTTCTCCCCATACCCACACTATACATGCTATTATCTTGAGACTAGGATAAGGTTCTCCCCATACCCACACTATACATGCTATTATCTTGAGACTGCAATAAGGTTCTCCCCATATACCACACTATACATGCTATTATCTTGAGACTGCAATAAGGTAGCATTGGTTGTTGCTATTATCCCTTATTCATGTGTTCTTTAGTTGAGTTTAGTCGATGGATCAACATCACAGCACACAGGTGTAACCCATAAGTGCTCCGTTCTCCTCCTAAAGCAAACCTGAGTCTGGAGAAACTCAGTTCAGAGCACGAACTACATAGCACCGGCGAGGATCCTGAAATACTTTGGGTAGATTTTTAACTCAAAATTTTGCCCGAGCAGCGCCGTTAGGCTATTCTTTTTCAATTTCCAACTGCCAAGGGATTTTTTACGTGCGCAACAATACACACGGGAGTCTGATCTCACTACCCAGAGACCAGGGGAAATTTTATTACTAGAAGTCCACGTGAAAAAAATCCTGGTCCTCACTAGGGCATGAACCCGGGACCTCCAGCACTCGAAGCGGACACCATACCTCCAGACCACTGCAGCCCCCTCAGGTGTCTTTAAGTTTTCCTTTATTTCTCGGGCTCTGGGGATTCCAGACAAAGATCTTTCTAGTTATACAACTCCCAGGTTTTCTCAGTGAGTGTCCTATCCCTATTTCTCGGGCTCTAGGGATTCCAGACAAAGATCTTTCTAGTTATACAACTCCCAGGTTTTCTCAGTGAGTGTCCTATCCCTATTTCTCAGGCTCTGGGGATTCCAGACAAAGATCTTTCTAGTTATGCAACTCTCAGGTTTTCTCAGTGAGTGTCCTATCCAGTTCTGGCGTATTTCCTTCACTGATATTTGTTCAGTTCTCTCCATGAGCCCCACAATGGTGATCCTGTCATACATTTTATTCCTGCTATTTTGTACAGGAACCAATTAAATGAACATGTGAAGTTTATCAGTTTAGTCATTCTCCGTGTTTCTGATCTATTCAACAGTAACGATTGAACGATAGAACTGGATATTCCAAGTTTGGAGCTCAGTTACATATCTTCTGACTTCC
>JACEFZ010013924.1:225000-287500 GCA_014155875.1 Cepaea nemoralis | reverse complement strand
CTGGGCAAGTGACTATCTCTATATGACTATTATCTGTTGGACTGGACTGGCCAAGTGACTATCTCTATATGACTATTATCTGTTGGACTGAACTAGGGCAAGTGACTATCTTTATATGACTATTATCTATTGGACTGAACTGGACAAGTGACTATCTCTATATGACTATTATCTGTTGGACTGGACTGGGCAAATGACTATCTCTATATGACTATTATCTGTTGGACTGGACTGGGCAAGTGACTATCTTTATATGACTATTATCTGTTGGACTGGACTGGGCAAGTGACTATCTTTATATGACTATTATCTGTTGGACAGACCTGGGCAAGTGACTATCTTTATATGACTATTATCTATTGGACTGAACTGGGCAAGTGACTATCTCTATATGACTATTATCTGTTGGACTGGACTGGGCAAGTGACTATCTCTATATGACTATTATCTGTTGGACTGGACTGGCCAAGTGACTATCTCTATATGACTATTATCTGTTGGACTGAACTGGGCAAGTGACTATCTTTATATGACTATTATATGTTGGACTGGACTGGGCAAGTGACTATCTTTATATGACTATTATCTGTTGGACTGAACTGGGCAAGTGACTATCTTTATATGACTATTATATGTTGGACTGGACTGGGCAAGTGACTATCTCTATATGACTATTATCTATTGGACTGGACTGGGCAAGTGACTATCTCTATATGACTATTATCTGTTGGACTGGACAAGTGACTATCTCTATATGACTATTATATGTTGGACTGGACTGGGCAAGTGACTATCTTTATATGACTATTATCTGTTGGACTGGACAAGTGACTATCTTTATATGACTGTTATCTGTTGGACTGGACTGGGCAAGTGACTATCTCTATATGACTATTATCTGTTGAACTGGACTGGGCAAGTGACTATCTTGATACAACTATTATCTATTGGACTGGACTGGGCAAGTGACTATCTTTATATGACTATTATCTGTTGGACTGGACTGGGCAAATGCTATCTCTATATGACTATTATCTATTGGACTGAACTGGGCAAGTGACTATCTCTATATGACTATTATCTGTTGGACTGGACTGGCCAAGTGACTATCTCTATATGACTATTATCTGTTGGACTGAACTGGGCAAGTGACTATCTTTATATGACTATTATCTATTGGACTGGACTGGGCAAGTGACTATCTCTATATGACTATTATCTGTTGGACTGGACTGGGCAAGTGACTATCTCTATATGACTATTATCTGTTGGACTGGACTGGGCAAGTGACTATCTCTATATGACTATTATCTGTTGGACAGAACTGGGCAAGTGACTATCTTTATATGACTATTATCTATTGGACTGGACTGGGCAAGTGACTATCTCTATATGACTATTATCTGTTGGACTGGACTGGGCAAGTGACTATCTCTATATGACTATTATCTATTGGACTGGACTGGGCAAGTGACTATCTCTATATGACTATTATCTGTTGGACTGGACTGGGCAAGTGACTATCTCTATATGACTATTATCTATTGGACTGGACTGGGCAAGTGACTATCTCTATATGACTATTATCTGTTGGACTGGACTGGGCAAGTGACTATCTCTATATGACTATTATCTGTTGGACTGGACTGGGCAAGTGACTATCTCTATATGACTATTATCTATTGGACTGGACTGGGCAAGTGACTATCTCTATATGACTATTATCTGTTGGACTGGACAAGTGACTATCTCTATATGACTATTATATGTTGGACTGGACTGGGCAAGTGACTATCTTTATATGACTATTATCTGTTGGACTGGACAAGTGACTATCTTTATATGACTGTTATCTGTTGGACTGGACTGGGCAAGTGACTATCTCTATATGACTATTATCTGTTGAACTGGACTGGGCAAGTGACTATCTTGATACAACTATTATCTATTGGACTGGACTGGGCAAGTGACTATCTTTATATGACTATTATCTGTTGGACTGGACTGGGCAAGTGCTATCTCTATATGACTATTATCTATTGGACTGAACTGGGCAAGTGACTATCTCTATATGACTATTATCTGTTGGACTGGACTGGGCAAGTGACTATCTCTATATGACTATTATCTATTGGACTGGACTGGGCAAGTGACTATCTCTATATGACTATTATCTGTTGGACTGGACAAGTGACTATCTCTATATGACTATTATCTGTTGGACTGGACTGGGCAAATGACTATCTTTATATGACTATTATCTGTTGGACTGGACAAGCGACTATCTTTATAAACTATTATCTGTTGGACTGGACTGGGCAAGTGACTATCTCTATATGACTATTATCTGTTGAACTGGACTGGGCAAGTGACTATCTTGATACAACTATTATCTATTGGACTGGACTGGGCAAGTGACTATCTCTATATGACTATTATCTGTTGGACTGAACTGGGCAAGTGACTATCTCTATATGACTATTATCTGTTGGACTGGACTGGGCAAGTGACTATCTCTATATGACTATTATCTGTTGCACTGAACTGGGCAAGTGACTATCTCTATATGACTATTATCTGTTGGACTGAACTGGGCAAGTGACTATCTCTATATGACTATTATCTGTTGGACTGAACTGGGCAAGTGACTATCTCTATATGACTATTATCTGTTGGACTGGACTGGGTAAGTGCCTATCTTTATATGACTATTATCTATTGGACTGAACTGGGCAAGCGATTATTTTTATATGACTATTATTTGTTGGACAGACCTGGGCAAGTGACTATCTTTATATGACTATTATCTGTTGGACTGGACTGGTCAAGTGACTATCTTTATATGACTATTATCTGTTGGACAGACCTGGGCAAGTGATTATTTTTATATGACTATTATTTGCTGGACTGGACTGGTCAAGTGACTATCTTTATATGACTATTATCTGTTGGACAGGACTGGTCAAGTGACTATCTTTATATGACTATTATTTGTTGGACTGGACTGGTCAAGTGACTATCTTTATATGACTATTATCTGTTGGACTGGACTGGTCAAGTGACTATCTTTATGTGACTATTATCTGTTGGGACAGGACTGGTCAAGTTACTATCTTTATGACTATTATCTGTTGGAATGGACTGGGCAAGTGACTATCTTTATATGACTATTATCTGTTGGGACAGGACTGGTCAAGTGACTATCTTTATATGACTATTACCTGTTGGACAGACCGGGTCAAGTGACTATCTTTATATGACTATTATCTGCTGGGACAGGACTGGGCAAGTGACTAACTTTACACTGAGAACCAGACACAACAGACTCGGCAGTCACATGTACACCCAGCTACAGATTCATCATCAGTGTGTAAATAAGGGCAAGCAGTGTGTAATTCAGAACACGCAGTACAACACTGTACCAAATACAACTGAGAAGAATCTCCTCTAAGGACAGATGAAACAAGCCTAGATGTCACTCTATGGAAGACTGCAGGATCTGAAGAAGACAGTGCATCTCTTAAAGGACATAATGCTGCAGATACAGGTTGATTCCAAGCAAACAACAAAAAGAAGAGATGGATATACATATATGTGAATGCCATGGATGGACCGACAACCAACAAATGAGGCAGTCCTTTACATATCATCATGTTGCAGGTCTTTGTAGAGTGTTGCTTCTATCACAGCCTGTCAGAGTGTGGCTTCTATTACAGCCTGTCAGAGTGTGGCTTCTATTACAGCCTGTCAGAGTGTGGCTTCTATTACAGCCTGTCAGAGTGTGGCTTCTATTACAGCCTGTCAGAGTGTGGCTTCTATCACAGCCTGTCAGAGTGTGGCTTCTATCACAGCCTGTCAGAGTGTGGCTTCTATTACAGCCTGTCAGAGTGTGGCTTCTATCACAGCCTGTCAGAGTGTGGCTTCTATCACAGCCTGTCAGAGTGTGGCTTCTATTACAGCCTGTCAGAGTGTGGCTTCTATCACAGCCTGTCAGAGTGTGGCTTCTATTACAGCCTGTCAGAGTGTGGCTTCTATCACAGCCTGTCAGTGGCTTCTATCACAGCCTGTCAGAGTGTGGCTTCTATTACAGCCTGTCAGAGTGTGGCTTCTATTACAGCCTGTCAGAGTGTGGCTTCTATTACAGCCTGTCAGAGTTTGGCTTCTATCACAGCCTGTCAGAGTGTGGCTTCTATCACAGCCTGTCAGAGTGTGGCTTCTATCACAGCCTGTCAGAGTGTGGCTTCTATTACAGTCTGTCAGAGTGTGGCTTCTATTACAGCCTGTCAGAGTGTGGCTTCTATCACAGCCTGTCAGAGTGTGGCTTCTATTACAGCCTGTCAGTGGCTTCTATCACAGCCTGTCAGAGTGTGGCTTCTATCACAGCCTGTCAGAGTGTGGCTTCTATCACAGCCTGTCAGAGTGTGGCTTATATCACAGCCTGTCAGAGTGTGGCTTCTATCACAGCCTGTCAGAGTGTGGCTTCTATCACAGCCTGTCAGTGGCTTCTATCACAGCCTGTCAGAGTGTGGCTTCTATTACAGTCTGTCAGAGTGTGGCTTCTATTACAGCCTGTCAGAGTGTGGCTTCTATCACAGCCTGTCAGAGTGTGGCTTCTATTACAGTCTGTCAGAGTGTGGCTTCTATCACAGCCTGTCAGAGTGTGGCTTCTATTACAGCCTGTCAGAGTGTGGCTTCTATCACAGCCTGTCAGTGGCTTCTATCACAGCCTGTCAGAGTGTGGCTTCTATTACAGCCTGTCAGAGTGTGGCTTCTATCACAGCCTGTCAGAGTGTGGCTTCTATCACAGCCTGTCAGAGTGTGGCTTCTATCACAGCCTGTCAGTGGCTTCTATCACAGCCTGTCAGAGTGTGGCTTCTATTACAGTCTGTCATAGTGTGGCTTCTATTACAGCCTGTCAGAGTGTGGCTTCTATCACAGCCTGTCAGAGTGTGGCTTCTATCACAGCCTGTCAGAGTGTGGCTTCTATCACAGCCTGTCAGAGTGTGGCTTCTATTACAGCCTGTCAGAGTGTGGCTTCTATTACAGCCTGTCAGAGTGTGGCGTCTATCACAGCCTGTCAGAGTGTGGCTTCTATTACAGCCTGTCAGAGTGTGGCGTCTATCATAGCCTGTCAGAGTGTGGCTTCTATTACAGCCTGTCAGAGTGTGGCTTCTATCACAGCCTGTCAGAGTGTGGCTTCTATTACAGCCTGTCAGAGTGTGGCTTCTATTACAGCCTGTCAGAGTGTGGCTTCTATTACAGCCTGTCAGAGTGTGGCTTCTATTACAGCCTGTCAGAGTGTGGCTTCTATTACAGCCTGTCAGAGTGTGGCTTCTATTACAGCCTGTCAGAGTGTGGCTTCTATCACAGCCTGTCAGAGTGTGGCTTCTATCACAGCCTGTCAGAGTGTGGCTTCTATTACAGCCTGTCAGAAAGAGTTCTGGTCCAGTGCCAATGTCCCTGCCTAAGGTGTCTTTAATGTATTGTGCTAATCTTAGTGCTGGTTGATTCCTGCCTCACCATACCATCAAGTTGACATACCATACCATCAAGTTGACATACCATACCATCAAGTTGACATACCATATCATCAGGTTGACATACCGCACCATTAAGTTGATATACCACAGCACCACATGACACATGATGATGGTGATCACTGCTGTGCTACCTACAGCAATAACTCAAACACAATTGTGCAACAAACTCTGTGGCAACATATGTTGTGCTGTGCCAGGTGATACGACCGTACAATTCTCTATCGTATTTGTCATCAGCACATTGCATGTGACAAGTTCTCTCAATGCCTCATGTGACCATACAGTTTTCACATGTACAGATAGAAGTAAACTTTCATATTTACATCATCATCATGTGCCACACTATTAAGCTTAGGTGGTCATGTTTCACCATCTCATATGATCAATGTGACTCAACGAGTATGCTCAGGAAGATAGAGATGGGTTGGATCCAAAGAAAGTGGTTGGTGTCTCTGGGGCGGTCATGGCTGGCAAAGATTAGTTTCATTTTCATGCCAGGGAATGCAGGCATACAAGGAAATTAGCAGGCTGACAGGATTGCAAGTAAGGCTACTATGGAGGGTGGATGAGCCATGGACCAGGCTGATATACTGAATGCTCTATGAGAAAAAAGACGTTTGCGAGAACCAAGTGATGAATGAATCTACAACCATGGTCAGACTGCGATAACAGCAAGTCAAAAGCGGTGTGGCCAGACAAGAACACTATGCAGGAAGCCAAAGAAGAGTAATAAACCAACACAGAACTGGTGTCGTGAGCCGCTACATGCTGCGGGATTTACTGAGGAGGGGATCCGAGCACTTATGGACTGAATGGTTCGATGTGCAATGAGGATGAGCTGTCGACTAACTAACTAACTTGATCTCATACAATCACCAGAGTTACAGATCAGCTCCGTGTTCTTGTCTCGACCACTCCATGTGGACAAGACATCCAGATATTTACTTCCATTTACGCTGTTTCTCTGATTCTCTATTAAACAAATCATGATTACCTTGGCATATGTAAAGAAGGTAGTTTGCATTGCTTTCCTTCTTACAGTGACCATACTCGTAGCTGACTGAATGTTTTATTTCAAATGCCTCTGTTATTTTCCCCCTATGAAGAACTCTACATTTGATGTCTTTATTTGTCGCCCTTATAAAGTGAATGACTTTCTGTGTAATCACGAAGAAAAGGCATTCGATAGGGTAGACAGAAACAAGCTGTGGGAAATCCTTAAACAATATGGAGTGAGTACGCATCTAACCAACCTATGTAGAAGTTTATACAACAACAGTGAATGCATAGTGAGAGCAACTGGAGGACACTCAGAACCCTTCACCGTAAGATCTGGAGTACGACAAGGTTGTGTCCTGTCCCCTCTCTTGTTCATAACATATATAGACAACATATGTAAAGAAACCAGCCAAGCAGAGACAGCAAGAATACCGCATGACGAGAACACAGAAGAAGAACCATCTGCAAATCTAACCATTAGAGAACTCCTGTTTGCGGACGACCAAGCACTAATACAAAATCAGAAGCTGAATTACAAGACCACATGAATAGTCTAAATGAAATGTGTAGGGAACATAACATGAAAATTAGCACAAGCAAAACAGAGGTAATGACTATAACTAAAGAAGAACAAACAACAACAATTTACCTAAATGAACATCCCTTGAAACAAGTAAAGAGTTTCAAGAACCTAGGAAGTATAATATCATCAAATGGCAGATCAGAAGACGAGATCGAAAATAGGTGCAATAAGGCAAATCAACTCATTGGACAAAAGGCACCAATACTAAAGAACAAACATGTATCAATAACTACTAAGAAAGCACTTTACAACGCAATCTTTCTACCAACTCTGTGCTACCAATGCCAAACCTGGACAATGACAGAAAAAGAGAAAAGAAAAATCACAACAAAAGAAATGAGGTTCCTGAGAAGAATACTCAACGTATCAAGAAGAGATAAGATCAGAAATGAAGAAATCAGGACTAAAGTGGGGGTTAAAGCAGCACTAGATTTTATTAGAAGGCAGCAAGTCAAATGGTTTGGCCATGCAAGTAGGCTACCAGTCAACAGCATGCCACAACAAGCAATGATGTACAGACCAGATGGAAACAGAGGAAGAGGCCGACCACGTAAACGTTGGACGGAGGGAATAGCAGAGTCCATGGGAATATCGATACATGAAGCCCATAATCGGGCACTCTCCCGCTGTTTATACTTCACCTCGACACCGCAAGGTACAAGAGGAACATGATGAATGAGATGAGACGGAGTGCCTCATCACCTCCAAAGAGATTCCATATCAATGCTATCAAACTGCCCTTGTTGACAGATCCAGTGGCCAACAAAAAGTGGGTTTGGACCAAACAAAAATGGATGGTGGAAAATTGGAAGTAGAGGTGTGTCACAGTTATGACTTAAAAGTGGTTAACATGGTAGTAGACATATGGTAATATAACACAATGACAACATTTTGGTGATATAGAAGTCCATGGCATCTCACGGTACTTAATCAGTTAACAGCAGTTATCTGCCACAAAGATGGTGGGACAGACACGGCCTACCTTGTTGGCATCTAGATCCACAAGCCACACATCGTCTGGCAATGGGAAGTCTTTCTTGTAGCCCAGGAAGGTTGCGGGAACTCCGATGAGGTAAGGAGTTGGTGCCAGAAGAAGCTGTAGAGACAGCACTTTCATAATGAGTCTGACAGACAGCACTTTCATTTTGTGTCTGACATACAGCACTTTCAAGATGAGTATGACTGACAACACTTCCATGATGAGTATGACAGGCAACACTTCCATGATGAGTATGACAGGCAGCACTTCCATGATGAGTATGACATACAGCACTTTCATGATGAGTCTGACTGACAACACTTCCATGATGAGTATGACTGACAACACTTCCATGATGAGTATGACTGACAACACTTCCATGATGAGTCTGACTGACAGCACTTTCATGATGAGTATGACAGACAGCACTTTCATGATGAGTATGACATACAGCACTTTCATGATGAGTCTGACTGACAACACTTCCATGATGAGTCTGACAGACAGCACTTTCATGATGAGTATGACTGACAACACTTACATGATGAGTATGATATACAGCACCTTCATGATGAGTCTGACTGACAACACTTCCATGATGAGTATGACATACAGCAATTTCATGATGAGTCTGACTGACAACACTTCCATGATGAGTATGACAGACAGCACTTTCATGATGATTATGACAGACAGCACATTCATGATGAGTCTGACAGAGAGCACTTTCATGATGAGTATGACAGACAGCACTTCCATGATGAGTCTGACAGAGAGCACTTTCATGATGAGTATGACATACAGCACCTTAATGATGAGTCTGACTGACAACACTTCCATGATGAGTATGACTGACAACACTTCCATGATGAGTCTGACTGACAACACTTCCATGATGAGTATGACAGGCAACACTTGCATGATGAGTATGACAGACAGCACTTTCATGATGAGTATGACAGACAGCACATTCATGATGAGTATGACATACAGCACTTCCATGATGAGTCTGACTGACAACACTTCCATGATGAGTATGACAGACAGCACATTCATGATGAGTCTGACAGAGAGCACTTTCATGATGAGTATGACAGACAGCACTTCCATGATGAGTCTGACAGAGAGCACTTTCATGATGAGTATGACAGACAGCACCTTAATGATGAGTCTGACTGACAACACTTCCATGATGAGTATGACTGACAACACTTCCATGATGAGTCTGACTGACACCACTTCCATGATGAGTATGACAGGCAACACTTCAATGATGAGTATGACAGACAGCACTTTCATGATGAGTATGACAGACAGCACATTCATGATGAGTATGACATACAGCACTTCCATGATGAATCTGACTGACAACACTTCTATGATGAGTATGACAGACAGCACTTTCATGATGAGTATGACAGACAGCACTTTCATGATGAGTATGACATACAGCACTTTCATGATGAGTTTGACTGACAACACTTCCATGATGAGTCTGACAGACAGCACTTTCATGATGAGTATGACTGACAACACTTCCATGACGAGTATGATATACAGCACCTTCATGATGAGTCTGACTGACAACACTTCCATGATGAGTATGACATACAGCACTTTCATGATGAGTCTGACTGACAACACTTCCATGATGAGTATGACAGACAGCACTTTCATGATGAGTATGACAGACAGCACATTCATGATGAGTCTGACAGAGAGCACTTTCATGATGAGTATGACAGACAGCACTTCCATGATGAGTCTGACAGAGAGCACTTTCATGATGAGTATGACATACAGCACCTTAATGATGAGTCTGACAGACAACACTTCTATGATGAGTCTGACAGAGAGCACTTTCATGATGAGTATGACTGACAACACTTTCATGATGAGTATGACAGGCAACACTTCCATGATGAGTATGACAGGCAACACTTCCATGATGAGTATGATATACAGCACTTTCATGATGAGTATGACTGACAACACTTCCATGATGAGCCTGACTGACAACACTTCCATGATGAGTCTGACTGACAACACTTCCATGATGAGTATGACTGACAACACTTCCATGATGAGTATGACTGACAACACTTCCATGATGAGTCTGACTGACAACACTTCCATGATGAGTATGACAGACAACACTTTCATGATGAGTATGACAGACAGCACTTTCATGATGAGTATGACATACAGCACTTTCATGATGAGTCTGACTGACAACACTTCCATGATGAGTCTGACAGACAGCACTTTCATGATGAGTATGACTGACAACACTTCCATGATGAGTATGATATACAGCACCTTCATGATGAGTCTGACTGACAACACTTCCATGATGAGTATGACATACAGCACTTTCATGATGAGTCTGACTGACAACACTTTCATGATGAGTATGACAGACAGCACATTCATGATGAGTCTAACAGAGAGCACTTTCATGATGAGTATGACAGACAGCACTTCCACAATGAGTCTGACAGAGAGCACTTTCATGATGAGTATGACATACAGCACCTTAATGATGAGTCTGACAGACAACACTTCCATGATGAGTCTGACAGAGAGCACTTTCATGATGAGTATGACATACAGCACCTTAATGATGAGTCTGACAGACAACACTTCCATGATGAGTCTGACAGAGAGCACTTTCATGATGAGTATGACCGACAGCACATTCATGATGAGTATGACAGAGCACTTTCATGATGAGTATGACCGACAGCACATTCATGATGAGTATGAAAGAGCACTTTCATAATGAGTATGACAGACAGCACTTTCATGATGAGTATGACAGACAGCACTTTCATGATGAGTATAACATACAGCACTTTCATGATGAGTCTGACTGACAACACTTCCATGATGAGTCTGACAGACAGCACTTTCATGATGAGTATGACTGACAACACTTCCATGATGAGTATGATATACAGCACCTTCATGATGAGTCTGACTGACAACACTTCCATGATGAGTATGACATACAGCTCTTTCATGATGAGTCTGACTGACAACACTTCCATGATGAGTATGACAGACAGCACTTTCATGATGAGTATGACAGACAGCACATTCATGATGAGTCTGACAGAGAGCACTTTCATGATGAGTATGACAGACAGCACTTCCATGATGAGTCTGACAGAGAGCACTTTCATGATGAGTATGACATACAGCACCTTAATGATGAGTCTGACAGACAACACTTCCATGATGAGTCTGACAGAGAGCACTTTCATGATGAGTATGACTGACAACACTTTCATGATGAGTATGACACGCAACACTTCCATGATGAGTATGACAGGCAACACTTCCATGATGAGTATGATATACAGCACTTTCATGATGAGTATGACTGACAACACTTCCATGATGAGCCTGACTGACAACACTTCCATGATGAGTCTGACTGACAACACTTCCATGATGAGTATGACTGACAACACTTCCATGATGAGTATGACTGACAACACTTCCATGATGAGTCTGACTGACAACACTTCCATGATGAGTATGACAGACAACACTTTCATGATGAGTATGACAGACAGCACTTTCATGATGAGTATGACATACAGCACTTTCATGATGAGTCTGACTGACAACACTTCCATGATGAGTCTGACAGACAGCACTTTCATGATGAGTATGACTGACAACACTTCCATGATGAGTATGATATACAGCACCTTCATGATGAGTCTGACTGACAACACTTCCATGATGAGTATGACATACAGCACTTTCATGATGAGTCTGACTGACAACACTTTCATGATGAGTATGACAGACAGCACAATCATGATGAGTCTGACAGAGAGCACTTTCATGATGAGTATGACAGACAGCACTTCCACGATGAGTTTGACAGAGAGCACTTTCATGATGAGTATGACATACAGCACCTTAATGATGAGTCTGACAGACAACTCTTCCATGATGAGTCTGACAGAGAGCACTTTCATGATGAGTATGACATACAGCACCTTAATGATGAGTCTGACAGACAACACTTCCATGATGAGTCTGACAGAGAGCACTTTCATGATGAGTATGACCGACAGCACATTCATGATGAGTATGACAGAGCACTTTCATGATGAGTATGACCGACAGCACATTCATGATGAGTATGAAAGAGCACTTTCATAATGAGTATGACAGACAGCACTTTCATGATGAGTCTGACAGAGAGCACTAGCATGATGAGTCTGACAGAGAGCACTTCCATGATGAGTCTGACAGACAACACTTCCATGATGAGTATGACAGACAGCACATTCATGATTAGTATGACATACAGCACCTTCATGATGAGTATGACAGACAGCACCTTCATGATGAGTATGACATACAGCACCTTCATGATGAGTATGACAGACAGCACATTCATGATGAGTATGACATACAGCACCTTCATGATGAGTATGACAGACAGCACATTCATGATGAGTATGACATACAGCACCTTCATGATGAGTATGACATACAGCACATTCATGATGAGTATGACATACAGCACCTTCATGATGAGTCTGACAGACAACACTTCCATGATGAGTATCACAGAGAGCACTTTCATGATGAGTATTACAGACAGCACATTCATGATGAGTATGACAGAGAGCACTTTCATGATGAGTATTACAGACAGCACTTTCATGATGAGTATGACAGACAGCAAATTCATGATGAGTATCACAGACAGCACTTTCATTATGAGTATGACAGAGAGCACTTTCATGATGAGTATGACAGAGAGCACATTCATGATGGTATCACAGACAACACATTCATGATGAGTATGACAGACAGCACTTTCATGATGAGTATGACAGACAGCATTTTATGATGAATGAATGAACGAATGAACAAACAAACAAACTTTATTTTCAAAGGCTTAAGAATTGGGCACGCAGGCCCGTCTAACATTCTGCTCTTCTTCTCTATTTCCTCTCATACATTATTTCATTCAACATCACTTATGAAGCTAATCTTGGACAACAAAAGAACAAAAAGCATTGAAACGCATGAAAAATAATCAATAATACATGACTCACTGAGGCAATATTTAACATGGGCATTATAAATACCTAAGGAAAGTGTAATGTGCCATATATATGGGAATGTTTATCGGCTAGTTGTCGTTTTAGATAGTTTTCTATTATTATTGTTTGGGGGGGGGGGGGGGGGGGGGGGGGGGGGCATATAGTCTGTATTGAGGTAGTGTTAAAATAGGTTGTGACTGTATGTATAATGATTGGTGGTGTCTGTTTTCTTGTGGAAGATTGTTCCACAACTGAGCGGCAGAGTGTGCTAAGCTTGTTTTATGTAAGTCTATTCTAGGTTTAAGGACATGAAGTATATTTAGTCGTTCGCTATGTCTTGTGTTATATTTGAACAATGGCCAAAGGTAGCTTGCAGCATTTTGAAATAGGATTTTGTGAATTAGTTTAGCCTTGATGAAAAGTAAGCGTTTGTGGAGTGGCAGTAACTGAAGACGTTCATGTAGGTTAGAATTGTCAGTAAGCTTTTGACCATTAATTAAACATACTGCCCTTTTCTGGAGTGAATAAAGGCATTTTGTTATTGATTTGGAGCATCCATCCCAAAATGTGGAGCAATAATCTATGTGTGTTTGTATGTGGGAAGTATAGAATGTCTTCCTTGTGTTTTCATCAAGGAAATTTTTAATTTTGGGAAGTTGGTATACTTTTTTGGCTATTTGTTTAATGAGAGTATGAACATGGGAATTAAAGGTTAGATTTTGATCAATGATAAGACCCAGTGCCATGTGCTCAGTTACACTTTCGACAGGCGTGCTACCAATGTGCTGTTGAAAAATCCTCTGCGAGTTTTAGAGTATGACAGAGAGCACTTTCATGATAAGTATGACAGACAGAACTAACTTCCATGATGAGTCTGGCAGAGAGCACTTTCATGATGAGTATGACAGACAGCACTTCCATGATGAGTTTGACAGAGGGCACTTTCATGATGAGTATGACAGAGGGCACTTTCATTATGAGTATGACAGATAGCAATTTCATGATAAGTATGACAGAGAATACCTTCATGATGAGTTTGACAGAGAGGACTTAGACGAATCTGTGTCATTATGAAGATCTATGTAACATTTACCAGATAAAGCAAGAAGTACGTCATTTTGCCTGGTAGAGGCTAAAGAAACTGGAATATTATATACACCTATCAGAAAGAGAAAAACGGCATTCTTTGGTAATGTGTGGAAAAGAAAGGCATTGGAGAGAACATTGTGATAACTGGAAAGAACAGTGGGGAAAAGAGGCAGAGGCAGATCCAGGGAAATGATACTGGATGGACTGAAACAGGACATAGAGGAATTTCATCAGCAGAGTTGAGCTGAGTTGAGTTTAGCTAAGAACTGACATCACTGCACTCAGGACAATACCACAGGCGCTCCGTCCCCTAGTTCAACAGCCAGCGAAGAGTCATACTACTAATCATTCCCACCGCTATCTGATTTAAAGTTCTCCTTTTCTTCCCTCTCATTTTTGAGATTCTTCAAGCATCCCTGCCAATCCCCCGCAATATCTTTTTTTCCACATATGGGTTCTCAATCTGTTCCCCCGCCTTCTCCACCTGTTCCCTCAGGTGCCCGACCACCTCTCCCTTGTCCAATAGGTGCATTCCCTGCCAGCATTATCATCCTGTTCATCCCCCCCCCCCCCCCCATATGGCCAGGGCAAAATATCCATACAATTCTCACAATCTGTGACCTCTGAAGCTGGCAGGGCACATGATGATAATGTAATATTTAGTTCTTATTACGTTGTCACTAAACAGATAATAAATTCCACACAAACACACAAGTACAGGATGACCGAACATTATCTTAACTTGTATCCTATACATCCAACATATGTCTTTCCTGTGGCAACGTAATGATATCAAACACGGACCATTTCAATATCACCAAAGAAGAAAATTTAGTCTTTTCAACTTAAATGTTATAGAAATGAAAAGAAAAACAACATATTGACATTCTAAAGATCTGAACATCGACTAAAACTCAACAGCCTCACACCCTGGAAACAAAAATACTTTGACCACATCAAACATCACAAAGATTGTAAACATACAGTAATAGAAGGAATGGTTAGTGGTGGACAAGTCAGGGACTAACCAACATGGAGGTGGGCACAGGACAATAAAGACACCCAGGGAATACAAATAAGAGGCAGGGGAGATACTGAAGGATCAAGAGTCTATGCTATGATGAGAGCAATGTTCAGCCAAAGATTTGCCACCATGTCATTCATTACAATTCTTTCTAAGCCCCTGTTCTTAGTTTTTTATGGCCAAAGTCACTCCTTTTCTGAGAAATAATACTTATAAGTCAGTTTTCTTATACACTCAAATCTTGAGGAATGCCTGTCTTTCATTTCCAAGCTGCAGAGAGAATATTCTGACAGCGTGCATGCAAATAATGAGCTCACCTGTTCAGCGGAAGCCATGCAGGTTGGCAGCAGTGGAATCACCGGGAACATGTACTCCAGTGGGTACAGCATCGAGACAAACGCCATCACGGACATGGTCAGGGCGTTGTAGTCCCTGGACTGTAGTATCACCTACATATATACAATACTACATTTGACACGGTCAGGGTTTTGTAGTCTCCCACACAGGTCTCTCACGTCTCTCCTACATCTCTCACACATGTCTCCCACATCTTTCATACAAGTCTCCCACATCTGTCACACAGATCTTCCACATCTCTTACCTGGGGCTACTACATCTCTCAAGCAGGTCTCTCACCTCTCTCACACAGGTCTCCCACATCTCTCTCACACAGGTCTCCCACCTCTCTCACATGTCTCCCACTTCTCTCACACAGGTCTCCCACATCTCTCTCACACAGGTCTCCCACATCTCTCTCACACAGGTCTCCCACATCTCTCTCACACAGGTCTCCCACCTCTCTCACACGTCTCCCACTTCTCTCACACAGGTCTCCCACATCTCTCTCACCCAGGTCTCCCACATCTCTCACACAGGTCTCCCACATCTCTCTCACACAGGTCTCCCACATCTCTCACACAGGTCTCCCACATCTCTCACACAGGTCTCCCACCTCTCTCAGACAAATCCCTCATCAAACTTTCGCAAAAGTCTTGCTTCAGATAATACAGGACAAACTGAGTCTCTGATATCATTTGCCTCTTACATAGGTCTCCCACACATCTCTCCCACAACCCTCCACACAACGTTCCTGCAGTTGAAGTTCAAAACACCAGGACTTGCCTTAAACTCTATGTCCCCAGTCTGGTACAACTTCCCAAGTACTGCCTATCCACAGATGTGAAGTTCCACTACCAATCCTGCTCACCCGCTGCTGTCTGAGCTAGGAGAGGGGCACACAATTGCATGTCCTTTGCAGGATATTGCCATCAAACCCAGGTTGACTTTCTAGCCAAATATACTTTCGGTAGCTTGCTATTTCTGAATGAGAATTCAATGTTTACATCAAAGATAATGCCAGTGTAGGGACTGAACCCCCTACTTCACCAGCAGTGTACCGGAAGTTTAAGAGGCAGTGCTTCTATCCTTTCCACCACGTCCTACTGCTTGGAGAGGGGAAGCAGAACTCTATTACACTGTCCCCTCAGAGACTGGTATTAACCGTTAAAAACACGTGTTCAAGAAGATTCCAAGTTGAGTTAAGACAAGAACCTAATCTCAGCACTCAGGACATCCCCATACATGTTCTGTCCTCATCTTCAACAGCCAGTGAAGAGTCCCAATACTAATGGTACCAATATCAATCTTATTATGTGTTCGTCTGGCCTTTGCCCATAGTCCTGCTGTCGGCCAGATCCTCTGGTCACTTCCTGCACCATTCTCTGAAAGCTGTGATGATCTTTCTGTTATTCATCATTATACACGCGATCCCAAAGGACCCCGACCCCATCTGCCTTATCATGCACCAACACCCTACAGATCGGTGCAGACCCAGCCAATCTGTCCACCAGCTTGTGTCCCAGCACACCAGCATGTCTAGAAGATCCCACAGGAATAAACCTACAATCATCTGCGTACCTTATGCTCCAAGATAATGGCAGTCAGTGCCTTCAAACACGTTTCCACGCCCAGCAGCTCCAAGGGCAGATGCAGCGGGAAGTCCACCAAGCTGAACCTGGTGTTGTCTGGCAGGGCAAACAGCAGCGGCAGCTGCAGATCCGTGGGCAACGCATGCACCTAGGCAAGAGATTAGAAAAAGGGTTTAAAAGACAAGCAGATCAATTTCATGGCACTGGGTTGTTTTCCCATATGGCTTAGTCTCTTTCTGCAATGCGTCCTGCCGAAAGTGTTGCATGAAGCACGAACACTGTAGCTCCAGTGAGACCCACAGGGGTCTCTGAGAACATTGCAATCACGAACTAAATGTCGTAGCCTGGAATAGAACCCACAACCTTCGGAGTGCGAGGCAGGAGGCGTAATCACTTTGCCATAGAGACTCTGGAAGATACCATGTCTGATGACACTCCTGGACCACTGACTGAATGGTTGCGTGGCTCTTACAGGGTGCTTATGCACATGGAATATGACATCTAAACAATAACACAACAACAACACAGGCTATTGTACACAGACTGCTAGGATATATCTCAACTGTGGATCAGTGGGACTCAAGTTCTACCAGATACAGAGATCCACCCACCATGGCTGGCAAGTGCCCAAGGATGATTCCACATCATCACATTCTATGTCATTGCTTTCAGAAAGTACTGGCAAGCTACTGAACTTGCCAAGAAATCACAATCAAAACATGCTGGGGTTAACTGTGACGTCCTGTTAATAATATGCAACCAACTTCATGTAATATATAAAATATTTCAAAATGAGTAGTTTTTGTCTCTATTTAGTATTGGGTGCGTGTATGTGTGTGTATGTGAGTGAGTGGGTAGGTGGGTGTATGTGTGCTTTGATGTTATTGATTTTGATGACAGTATATCGTACCAATAATATGGCTGAAAACTTGCCCCAGATAAGTCATGATCATCATCAAGTGCCTTGTAAACTGACATGGGAGATCATGCTCCTCCACATCTTGCGATCACTAACGACATGTATCAATTTGTGCACCAACTCCGTTCCGTGCCATGAAACACGGCTGTCAAGAATTTTATTTCATGTCTTCCTATGTCTATTTTTCCACATATCTTTCCAGCTGTTCAATATATTCTCATAATGTGGTTAAAATGATGAACAGTGATTACCTCCTTAAACTAATATTGCCCTCTAGTCAATCGTCTCCTAAACTATAATGTTGCCCTCTAGTCAATCATGTCCTATACTATAATGTTGCCCTCTAGTCAATCATGTCCTATACTATAATGTTGACCTCTAGTCAATCATGTCCTATACTATAATGTTGACTTCTAGTCAATCATGTCCTATACTATAATGTCCTCTAGTCAATCATGTCCTATACTATAATGTTGACCTCTAGTCAATCATGTCCTATACTATAATGTTGCCCTCTAGTCAATCATGTCCTATACTATAATGTTGACCTCTAGTCAATCATGTCTTATACTATAATGTTGACCTCTAGTCAATCATGTCCTATACTATAATATTGACCTCTAGTCAATCATGTCCTATACTATAATGCTGCCCTCTAGTCAATCATGTCCTATACTATAATGTTGACCTCTAGTCAATCATGTCATATACTATAATGCCCTCTAGTCAATCATGTCCCAGACTATAATGTTGACCTCTAGTCAATCATGTCCCAGACTATAATGTTACCCTATAGTCAATCATGTCCCAGACTATAATGTTGACCTCTAGTCAATCATGTCCTATACTATAATGTCCATTAGTCAATCATGTCATATACTATAATGTCCTCTAGTCAATCATGTCCTATACTATAATGTTGCCCTCTAGTCAATCATGTCCTATACTATAATGTCCTCTAGTCAATCATGTCCTATATGATAATGTTGCCCTCTAGTCAATCATGTCCTATACTATAATGTTGCCCTCTAGTCAATCATGTCCTATACTATAATGTCCACTAGTCAATCATGTCCTATACTATAATGTTGACCTCTAGTCAATCATGTCCTATACTATAATGTCCACTAATCTATCATATCCTATACTTTAATGTTGCCCTCTAGTCAATCATGTCCTATACTATAATGTCTACTAGTCAATCATGTCCTATACTATAATGTTGACCTCTAGTCAATCATGTCCTATACTATAATGTCCACTAATCTATCATATCCTATACTTTAATGTTGCCCTCTAGTCAATCATGTCCTATACTATAATGTTGCCCTCTAATCAATCATGCCCTATACTATAATGTCCACTAATCTATCATGTCCTATACTATAATGTCCACTAATCTATCATGTCCTATACTATAATGTCCTCTAGTCAATCATGTCCTATACTATAATGTTGACCTCTAGTCAATCATGTCCTATACTATAATGTTGACCTCTAGTCAATCATGTCCTATACTATAATGTCCATTAGTCAATCATGTCATATACTATAATGTCCTCTAGTCAATCATGTCCTATACTATAATGTTGTCCTCTAGTCAATCATGTCCTATACTATAATGTCCTCTAGTCAATCATGTCCTATACTATAATGTCCTCTAGTCAATCATGTCCTATACGATAATGTTGCCCTCTAGTCAATCATGTCCTATACTATAATGTCCACTAGTCAATCATGTCCTATACTATAATGTTGCCCTCTAGTCAATCATGTCCTATACTATAATGTTGACCTCTAGTCAATCATGTCCTATACTATAATGTCCACTAGTCAATCATGTTCTATACTATAATGTTGCCCTCTAGTCAATCATGTCCTATACTATAATGTTGACCTCTAGTCAATCATGTCCTATACTATAATGTCCATTAGTCAATCATGTCATATACTATAATGTCCTCTAGTCAATCATGTCCTATACTATAATGTTGCCCTCTAGTCAATCATGTCCTATACTATAATGTCCTCTAGTCAATCATGTCCTATACTATAATGTCCTCTAGTCAATCATGTCCTATACGATAATGTTGCCCTTTAGTCAATCATGTCCTATACTATAATGTCCACTAGTCAATCATGTCCTATACTATAATGTTGCCCTCTAGTCAATCATGTCCCATACTATAATGTTGACCTCTAGTCAATCATGTCCTATACTATAATGTCCACTAATCTATCATATCCTATACTATAATGTTGCCCTCTAGTCAATCATGTCCTATACTATAATGTCCACTAATCTATCATGTCCTATACTATAATGTCCACTAGTCAATCATGTCCTATACTATAATGTTGCCCTCTAGTCAATCATGTCCTATACTATAATGTCCACTCATCAATCATGTCCTATACTATAATGTCCTCTAGTCAATCATGTCCTATATGATAATGTTGCCCTCTAGTCAATCATGTCCTATACTATAATGTTGCCCTCTAGTCAATCATGTCCTATACTATAATGTCCACTAGTCAATCATGTCCTATACTATAATGTTGACCTCTAGTCAATCATGTCCTATTAAAAACGGAGTGAGTTCCCTTGAGCAAGATGGCGGGACATTTCTTCGTCCCGTAAAATGGAACATGTTTTTTCCGAAATATGTATGGATTAAGTGTTTTTTCGTGGTGAAATGGAGTTCGGACCGTGCAACGGAGTTCGTGCACGCGCGTCCGGTCTTCTTTCGACGTATCATCGGCGCCCGGTGGCGATAGTTAAGCCTAACATGACGGCCAGATGACCAGCTAGGACACAACGTGGTAAGAGGGCGGGCGCGTGCAGAAGGCGCTTAAAATGTGACAGATTGGGTATCGGAAATGTTTGAGTACTGTACTGGAACTGTGCATCATTTAGTCAACGCCGACCCATTCTTGAAAAACTACTCTACGGAAACGATATTGTAGTCTTGCAAGAAACACAGCTCACCGACGGAACAGTCAATGTTGCGGGATTTCAGGGTTTCCTTAACAGGCGGCACCTCGGACAGGCCATTCTGGTCCGCGACAACATACTAGTGTCTGAGATCGATATGTCCGCCTGGAACAGCGATGCCCTGCAAGTGCAGGCATTAAGAATAATGACACCAGTGCAGCTTGTAATCGTTAACGTCTATGCGCGAAATGGGAAGGTCGACGTGCGACAATGGCAGAGTTTGTTCGATATGGATGAAAGGCATATCATCGACTGCGGGGACTTCAATGCCAGAGGCAGTCAATGGGGGAATTGCATCACCAATAGACAGGGAGAAGATTTGGAGGACGCCCTGGCATCTGCTGCCCTAATCTGTCTGAATGATGGGAAGGTCACTAGAATGGCCACTTGACCAGGCGACTCTGACAGCATCATTGACTTGGCTCTGGTGTCGCCCACCATCGCACCAAGGTGCCGGTGGGGCACACTGGGATACCACGATAGTGACCACTACCCTTGTGTCATCCTGATCAAGAAAGACGGGGCCATGAGTCAAAGAAACAAGACCAATGCCTTCCCGTACGACACCACTGGTCAAGACGCCATAAGCAAGATCAGAAGAAGGAAACTAACTTCCTCCCGTAGGAGACAAGAAAGATGGCTGCAGCCACCATGGTGGAATGGAGAGGTCGAGAAGGTGTGGCTGGGAAAGAGGCAGGCTGTCAAAGACTGGCAAAAGGCCAGAAAGGCTAACATGCCACAGGTTGAGTTGGCGAACCTGAAGACTGAGGTCATTAGGACGACGACTTTATTCAAATCCTGCGCCAAACAGGCCAAGGCCGACAAATGGGATGAGTTCTGCAGGAAGGTGTGCTCCGAGCAATCTCTTACGACATTCTGGCGCCTCCACAAGAGCATGAACGGTGCTGCACAACGTAGGGGTATTCCAGACTTTCAAGGCACAGACCTCGCATGGAAAAAGTCGGATGCGGATAAAGGTAAGGCCCTTCTTGCACGCTACATAGAACAGACTGACCAGAAAGACGAGCCCGCCAGACAGAGGACCACAACAACACTCTCTCAGTTGTGCGAGGGGGTCGGGACAGACGAAGAATGGACAATCACAGTTGACATATTGCGTGCGATGCTCAAGAAATCACCTAACACCGCCCCAGGCCCAGACGGCATCCGATATGGTGACCTAATGGTGATATCAGATGATGACATGGAAGAACTGGCCAGAGAATTCAACACCAGTATCCAGAGGGGTCAGGTCAAAGAAGAATGGCTACACAGCTACTTGCTGCCGCTGCCAAAACCGAACAAAGATCACTCCAAGATAAGCGGCTACAGAATCATTACGATGCAGAATACTGTTGGCAAGCTACTGGAGAAAATTGTAGCACACAGACTTGCTTGGGACTTGGAACAGCTCGGCTGCTTCCCGCCCACACTTGGAGGATACAGACGCAACAAAGAGTCATGGCTGAATGCGGCGGTCTTTGCTCAAGATGTTTACGAAGGATTTCAGGTCAGAGAAGAGACATGTGCGGCCGCCATAGACTTAGAGGACGCATATAACAGAGTATCTTTCGAGCACTTGATGCAAACCCTCCTCAGACTGAAAGTGCACCCTCACCTTGTACGATGGATAGCTGCAGTTCTACTCCAAAGGAAGGTGGTGCTAAGATGCGGGAGTTGGTCTTCTGAGCCGATAACGATATGTCCAGGATTGCCGCAGGGTTCACCACTGTCACCAGTACTATTCAACGTGTATACGGTGCCGATCACTGAACAACAGTTGGATGGGAGGGGTAGGACTCTATCATTCGTTGACTGACATCCTCGTGTATCGACAGGGTCGAGATAGACAGGCGGTTGCCAACTATATGCAGGGCGAACTAGATCGAATTTCCTCATGGTGTGCTGATGCCGATGCCCTTGTCAACCCTGCAAAGGCAACGGTTACATGGTTCTCACTAAACAACCATATTGTGAAAACAGACCTGCCGGCAGTAAGAATGGATGGGAGCATTCTGAGTAGAACCCAGTCAATGACATATCTTGGCGTGAGGCTTGATCGTAGCCTGTCCTTCAGAGATCATGTCGATTATGTCATAACGAAGGTTCGAAAAGGTTTGGCAGCAATGAGAGTCATGGCGACTGCCAATATCGAGCAAAGACTGCTATTACTTCTGTTCCAAGGACTTGTGCTTTCACGCATCGAGTATGCCCTGGCCATCCTCACTGTCAGCCCTACACAGATTGGAAGACTTGAAAAGGTACAAAACGAAGCCATGCGCATCATTTTGGGCTGCACGAGAGACACCAGCTGTGTAGCAATGAGATACCTCCTTGACTTCCCGACAATGGAACACAGGATCAAGATCTGGAGAGCTCGTGCATACTTAAAAATAAGTGCAGATGAGCAGCACCCTCTGCATGACGCTGTATTCAGAGAAAAGGGTGACAGGCTAAAGAGGGGCAAATCATGGATGGGTCGGGCGGAAGATGTCGTCGGACAGGTCTGCAGTCTTACCAGTATCAACCCCGGCAAGGAATGGGTGCCGGTGCCTCCAGCTTTTAAGTGTACCTTCTCCTGCATTATCACACTCGACAGACGGTGCAGAGAGCAGAACCCTGCCGCTGTCAATGCAGAGGTTAACGCGCTCATCTATGATCACTCAGATAGCCCCGAAGTGCTCATCTATACAGATGGATCTGTTGTAAAGCAGCAGAGAAGTGCGTGGGCATTTACAGCCCGTTCAGCGGGCCGAACCGTTCAAGAATCCAGTGGTGCCCACTCTATGACCACGAGCAGCATGACGATGGAGGTGATGGCAGTTACACAGGCTTTCATATGGCTGGAATCACAGCATTATACCAACGTGTGTGTACTAAGTGATTCAATGAGCATGATTCAGAAGGTCGAAGCTGGATCTGTACGTAGACAGTGGACTGAGTCGCTGCGGAAGTCTGTTGTCCGCAAAGTCACCTTCATCTTCGTCCCGGGACATGCGGGAGTCGAGGGAAATGAACGAGCTGATAAATTGGTTGGCTCTGCACCCCCTGTAGATGGCCAGCCCATGGATCATGCGGATGTTATTAACGCCCTTAAAGATATGGCGAGAACAGAGGATTTTGACGCCAGTGATTCCACATCGCTCTCCAGGATGAAAGACCTGGGAGTAAGAATCGGCACAGCCAGACGCGAGAGGTACATCGGGAAAACAAAGCGCCTCGTCAACCAACACAGAACTGGCACTATTAGCCACCGGACGCTGATGCATATGCTGGGGGGAGGATCTGAGCACCTATGGACATGTCCGGAGTGCAACGAAGATACCCCAACTGATAACTAACTAACTAACTAACTAACTTTAATGTTGCCCTCTAGTCAATCATGTCCTATACTATAATGTCCACTAGTCAATCATGTCCTATACTATAATATTGACCTCTAGTCAATCATGTCCTATACTATAATGTCCACTAATCTATCATATCCTATACTTTAATGTTGCCCTCTAGTCAATCATGTCCTATACTATAATGTTGACATTTAGTCAATCATGTCCTATACTATAATGTCCATTAGTCAATCATGTCATATACTCTAATGTCCTCTAGTCAATCATGTCCTATACTATAATGTTGCCCTCTAGTCAATCATGTCCTATACCATAATGTCCTCTAGTCAATCATGTCCTATACTATAATGTCCTCTAGTCAATCATGTCCTATATGATAATGTTGCCCTCTAGTCAATCATGTCCTATACTATAATGTTGCCCTCTAGTCAATCATGTCCTATACTATAATGTTGACCTCTAGTCAATCATGTCCTATACTATAATGTCCACTAATCTATCACATCCTATACTATAATGTTGCCCTCTAGTCAATCATGTCCTATACTATAATGTTGCCCTCTAGTCAATCATGTCCTATACTATAATGTTGCCCTCTAGTCAATCATGTCCTATACTATAATGTTGCCCTCTAGTCAATCATGTCCTATACTATAATGTCCACTAGTCAATCATGTCCTATACTATAATGTTGACCTATAGTCAATCATGTCCTATACTATAATGTCCACTAATCTATCATATCCTATACTTTAATGTTGCCCTCTAGTCAATCATGTCCTATACTATAATGTCCACTAGTCAATCATGTCCTATACTATAATGTTGACCTCTAGTCAATCATGTCCTATACTATAATGTCCACTAATCTATCATATCCTATACTTTAATGTTGCCCTCTAGTCAATCATGTCTTATACTATAATGTTGCCCTCTAATAAATCATGTCCTATACTATAATGTCCACTAATCTATCATGTCCTATACTATAATGTCCACTAGTCAATCATGTCCTATACTATAATGTTGCCCTCTAGTCAATCATGTCCTATACTATAATGTTGACCTCTAGTCAATCATGTCCTATACTATAATGTCCACTAATCTATCATATCCTATACTATAATGTTGCCCTCTAGTCAATCATGTCCTATACTATAATGTTGCCCTCTAGTCAATCATGTCCTATACTATAATGTCCACTCATCATTCATGTCCTATACTATAATGTTCTCTAGTCAATCATGTCCTATACGATAATGTTGCCCTCTAGTCAATCATGTCCTATATTATAATGTTGCCCTCTAGTCAATCATGTCCTATACTATAATGTCCACTAGTCAATCATGTCCTATACTATAATGTTGACGTCTAGTCCATCATGTCCTATACTATAATGTCCACTAATCTATCATATCCTATACTTTAATGTTGCCCTCTAGTCAATCATGTCCTATACTATAATGTTGCCCTCTAATCAATCATGTCCTATACTATAATGTCCACTAGTCAATCATGTCCTATACTATAATGTTGCCCTCTAGTCAATCATGTCCTATACTATAATGTCCACTCATCAATCATGTCCTATACTATAATGTCCACTAGTCAATCATGTCCTATACTATAATGTTGCCCTCTAGTCAATCATGTCCTATACTATAATGTCCACTAGTCAATCATGTCCTATACTATAATGTTGACCTCTAGTCAATCATGTCCTATACGATAATGTTGACCTCTAGTCAATCATGTCCTATACTATAATGTCCACTAGTCAATCATGTCCTATACTATAATGTTGACCTCTAGTCAATCATGTCCTATACTATAATGTCCACTAGTCAACCATGTCCTATACTATAATGCCCTCTAGTCAATCATGTCCTATACTATAATGTTGACCTCTAGTCAATCATGTCCTATACTATAATGTCCACTAGTCAATCATGTCCTATACTATAATGTTGTCCTCTAATCAATCATGTCCTATACTATAATGCCCTCTAGTCAATCATGTCCTATACTATAATGTTCACCTCTAGTCAATCATGTCCTATACTATAATGTCCTCTAGTCAATCATGTCCTATACTATAATGTTGCCCTCTAGTCAATCATGTCCTATACTATAATGTCCACTAGTCAATCATGTCCTATACTATAATGTTGACCTCTAGTCAATCATGTCCCAGACTATAATGTTGACCTCTAGTCAATCATGTCCTATACTATAATGTCCTCTAGTCAATCATGTCCTATACTATAATGTTGACCTCTAGTCAATCATGTCCCAGACTATAATGTTGACCTCTAGTCAATCATGTCCTATACTATAATGTTGACCTCTAGTCAATCATGTCCCAGACTATAATGTTTACCTCTAGTCAATCATGTCATATACTATAATGTCCATTAGTCAATCATGTCCTATACTATAATGTTGACCTCTAGTCAATCATGTCCTATACTATAATGTCCTCTAGTCAATCATGTCCTATATTATAATGTTGCCCTCTAATCTATCATATCCTATACTATAATGTTGCCCTCTAATCTATCATATCCTATACTATAATTTTGCCCTCTAATCTATCATATCCTATACTATAATGTTGCCCTCTAATCTATTATATCCTATACTATAATGTTGCCCTCTAATCTATCATATCCTATACTATAATGTTGCCCTCTAATCTATCATATCCTATACTATAATTTTGCCCTCTAATCTATCATATCCTATACTATAATGTTGCCCTCTAATCTATTATATCCTATACTATAATGTTGCCCTCTAATCTATCATATCCTATACTATAATGTTGCCCTCTAATCTATCATATCCTATACTATAATGTTGCCCTCTAATCTATCATATCCTATAATGTTGCCCACTAATCTATCATATCCTATACTATAATGTTGCCCTCTAATCTATCATATCCTATACTATAATGTTGCCCTCTAATCTATCATATCCTATACTATAATGGTGCCCTCTAATCTATCATATCCTATACTATAATGTTGCCCTCTAGTCTATCATATCCTATACATTAATGTTGACGTCTTGTCTATTATGTCCTATACCACAATGTTGGATGGTCTCCGTGACGAAGGGCTTATGGACGCGGATCGTAATCCCGTATACCCGCTTTAAAAGTACAGCTGCATGGGATTTGGCAGCAGACCACGTTGCGTCATGTTGGTATCGGTGCCAGTCATTCAGAAAGCAATAGCAAACTATTAAACGTAAATTTGGATATTAAAAAAATAAATGGATATACCAACAACAAAAAACTAAAATGTTGCCCTCTAGTCAATCCTGTCCTATTCTATAATGTTGCAGACACTCAGGACAAACTGTTCGCTTAATGAGGTTAAATGTTCTCTCTAGTCAATCATGCCCAATACCATTATGCAGCAGTCACTCAGCTACAAGCAATCTCCCACAATAACACACCCAGGGCCCAGCTTGGGTGGCAGAGACTCAGGTTTCATGGCTGGGGGTTTGGTCCACAGAATACTTAATGTCACATACTGTGTACGGAACAATAGCTGCAGCAGGTAATCTAACAGATGATCACATCCATCTAATTAAAGTAGGTAATTATGTCAATGCTGACTCACATCCTAATCCTGGCTCAGCTAGTCACTGTGCTGCTGATGTGACCTACTTTAACAGTCTGTTAGGTTTTGAGGAAACTCATTTGGAATATCTCCAGCTTGTGTGTGCACGCGCGCGTGCGTGCGTGTGTTTTCGTGTGTGCGTGCATGCACGCACGCGCGCGCGCGTGTGTGTGTGAGTGAGAGAGGGGGAGAGAGAAAGAGAGAGAGAGAGAGAGAGAGAGAGAGAGAGAGAGAGAGAGAGAGAGAGAGAGAGAGAGAGAGAGAGAGTTTGTGTGAGACGTTGAATGTGAGGTATAAATGTCTGTATATGAGAGAAAAAGTGAACAAGGGAGATAGTGAATGTATGTGTGTGTATGTACATGCTTGTGTGTATAAGCACAAGTTATGTGTATATAATTATATGTACATGTATGTTTTTTATATTATGTTAATTTGTAATTCAGTTGTTAATATAACATTTTATCCTCCAAGTCTCATGACTGTGTTGACACACATACAAAATAACACATCATACATAACACATCATGATGTGGCTTTGAACACATGACAACAGTCACAGACAGGAAAGCTCTAACAGTTCAGTTTGGACTATCATAATTGCATTCAGGACACACCCATGATCGTCTGCGCAATAAACAAACAGGCATACAGGGACTAACTGTGCCAGTTTGATAATTACTGACACACCCCCTCATGTGCGTAGGCTGCTGCTCTTTCCTAGCTACATCAACCTTGAATCTGAACATTTGCATTCCAATTATTTGTTTTTGTGTTCGCTTGCTATGAACTCAAGTATAGTCTATACATGTGTTCATGTGCTACTGATTTTTGTGTGTGGATTAGCTTTCCCTATTACCAGCGTCCCTCACCATCAGGCGAACCCACTCTGACTTCAGAGGAACTTGTAATTTATGTCCAATGTCCCCAAGTCAAGAACAAGAAGTCAACATTTTAGTCCCACTGACCGATGTAGGGGGTTGAACCCGATACCTCGACATCAGCACACGGAAGTTTAACTAGCACTCTTATCCATTCAGCCATGCTGACATATACTGATGCTGATTCATCCAGTTGAAAGTCATCATTTCGAACCCACTCTCTACGAGCACTAAATCCACTGGTTGACCCTCTGATGCACTAGCAGTGCCAGCCAGCCTAGCCACTCTTTCACTGCCCATGACACCTATGTGCCTGGGTACAAAGATGAACATAAGTCTACACAATCTCTGCAATAGGTCAATACAATACATGCAAGCCAAATCTTCTTCAACTGCCTAGATCACGAGCAATGAATACTAACGAAAACCCCAGCTGTCTCAAATTTGACATCAATATCTGCATCCAAGGCTGTTGTTAAAATTCCATCCGTATAAATGTTTATCTGAATAATAATGAAGGACCATCAATTTTGAGGATTGGGTTCAGAAAGCTCTTAACCATATGAAAAATGGCAAGACTCCAGGTCCAGATGACGTCACAACAGAAATGGTCAATGCCTTAGAAGAAGATTGCTGAACACAATATATAATACTGGAGATATACCTCCTGAATGATGTAATTCTATATTTATTGCAATCCCAAAGAAATCAGGAGCCTAGAAATGTGATCAACATTGAATACTTAGCATAAAGAGCCATATTAAAAAAATGTTGCTAAGAATCATCATGCAAAGCGTTTGGAAGAAAATACAACCTAAAATAAGGGAAGAACAATGTGGATTCGTAGAAGGCAAGAGTACAGTAAATGCTGTGTATATGCTGAGAATATTAACTGAATGTTCTATAGAAGTAAACAAAGACCTACATCTTTTCTTCATTAGTACACAAAGGCTTTTGATAAAGTAAGACATGTCAACATGGTGAAGATGCTTGCATATCTACAAATTGATGGGAAAGACCTCATCCTTGTAACAAACACACAATGGAAACAACAAGCTGCCATAAAGATTGATAATGAAGTAGGTCAATATCAGCCTATTAAGAGAGGTGTGAGACAGGGATGTGTAATGTCTCCAGATCTTTTGTTTTTACTATACAGTGAAAATATATGAGAGGAATCACCATTGGGAGACATAACATTAATAACATTAGATATGTGGATGATACAGTATTGATTGCAGACAATGAGCAGGATCTGCAACACTGAGTAAACATGGTTAATGTACACCGCGAACACAATCACAATTTAAACTATGACACACGAACTCGTCCACTACCAAGAAGTATGTGATGTGTGACAGTCTTCCTTGTGAAAGAAAATCTGTAATATATTGCTTTTGGTAGTTTGTGATTTCATAGGCTATGATCAGTAGTTTGCCATTGCTTTCTGAACAAGAAGTCAACACTAAGGCTTTGAAATCTTGTGTTCCCTGTGGCCACCCCTTATAGCCCCTTTGATAGTCATGCGCTCATTTTTTTTGTCTTGAAGAGATTTGAACAAGAATTGCTATTGCGAAGGTAGCCTTTTGCAAGATGAAAAACATACTGACCAATAAAAAGATATCAATTGAAATGAGAAAAAGAGTGTTCAAGTGCTACATAGAACCTATACTTTTGTATGGATGTGAAGCGTGAACAATGAGCAGACAAGCTGAAAAACATCTGATGGCTGTGGAAATGTGGTTTCTGAGGAAAATGCAAAGAATACCATGGACAGACAGAAAAACCAATGACAAAGTCCTTCAAGAAACAAATGAAGATCGTAAACTGATTAGAGACATTAGACGTAGACAGTCAAAAGTTTTTGGGCATGTTATGAGAAGAAATGAATTGGAGAACTTGGTGACAACTGGCAAGATCGAAGGGAAGAGACCAAGGGGAAGACGAAGAAGTAAATACCTGGACGGCTTGGCCACGTGGCATGGTCGAGACAGAAACACAGAGCTGATCCACGACTCTGCGACTCTGGTGATCGAGTGAGATGGCAAAACATGACCGCCCGCGCTTGTCGGCATGGCACATGATGGATGGCTCAAGTTTAAAGATATAATTGATATTAAAGAATTGACAGGCTCCAGTAGTGCTGCACTTTAATCTATTGCTGAAGACGGGGACCAGTAGAAGATTCTCCCTATGAATGCATCCATCACGGCACCCTTACAACTCACAGAAGGATTTATGGGATTAAAAAAAAACAACATGTAAATTTACCTCAACTCTAGTTTTTCCCGGAACAGGCACTGGAGCACTCAACAAGCGAAGTATCCAGGTCTCAATTTCTCTGACTTCATGCATAATCAGGGAAGAGATGTTGTCGCTGATCTGCCCTGTCAGAACGCCCCAGACGGAGTCTCTACAAGTACAAGAGGACCTCAGATGTAGCACAGGATGATGTTGGTGGTCAAGCATGTTTATAAACAGCCAATCTGCTGAAATAAATGCCACGTATATTGACATCTCCATCGATTCTTCAAACATTGACACTGTTTTTCATGGATCTAGAGTCATGGATCAGCTTTGTCTTGTTGACTCGACCATACCACGTGGCCAAGTCATCCAGGTATTTACTTCTCTGCTTTCCCCTTGTTCTTTTCCCCTCAATCTTGCCAGTTGTCACCAAGTTCTCTAGTTTATTTCTTCTCATAACGTGCCCAATATAATGTGACTGTCTACGTCTAATTTCTCCTATCAGTTTGTGGTTTTCATTTGCCTCTTCTAGGACTTGCTCATTGGTTTGTCTGTCTGGCCATGGTATTCTTACACACACACCGCATACACACACAGACATGCACGTACACACACACACACGCACACATGCACATATGTTTAGAACTAGAATGCTGCAAAGATCAGCATCTACCCCCCATCAATGCAATCATTAACTATACAAACTATTCACTCACCTTGCAGTAACCTTTGAACCGCCGACTCTTTTCACGCAGCTGCGATCATGGCAAGCTTCTATGATGTTTCGAAGAATGAACAGGCACTCACGGAAAGTGGAGAAAAACGGATGGTGGCTGACGACACACAGAGAAGTCAAAGTATTGTTTCGAACCCATGTCTTTCTCCGCGACCTGTTCGGAGATCTACCTCTGTCACGTTCTGAAGCATTCAAGTTTTCCGGGGAGTGACCTGTGCTTGCATTTGATCTCTCTGCCTTCTGCCAGATTTCAGATTGGTAAGCCCGTTTCCCAAATGGTCTGTAAAAGTTGATGCAGATACCATATCGTACCAAACCTGTATCCTTTTCCGTCAACGTAAAGACAAAGGAAGTTGTCTCTCTTAAAGTCACGCTCTTGGGCCCGACACTAATACAACCTTCAGGCTGACAGAAGAATATCACGTCATTTGGAAGAGGAAAATCTTGATGATCTTCCAAGGGGTAACGCCTGAGAAGCTCCGGGGTCTGTGATAAATGGTTGCTTCCATTTGGGCTTCGGCAACCTGCTATGACCAGGTAATCCAGAAGACGGGGCGAGAAATACTTGCTGGTATCGCTCATGATGGGGCTTTGTTCGTCTACACAAGGAAGGCACTTAGAAACAAACAACTAATGCTTGAGCAGTTCTGGCAAGGAAATGGACAGAAGCCATCATCATCTGCAAGTCTTTCATAACCCTCAGCTTTATAACCCGGTTGACAAATCTGTGAGTCAGCTTCAAAGATTTTCAAAGATTAAGATGCAGTGTTGCAAGTTCTGACAGAAACGGACACATGTTTAGTCAACTGCCTCCTAATCATTATGGTTATATTTTAACTGGAATCCACTACCTGTGAAGTAACCTCGGGAGAGAAATTAACCTGGGGAGAGAAACAACATGAGATTACTTGATGCAGTAAATATACAAGCAACTGTATGGCAGATAAAGTGTTGTGGGTGAGAAGTGTCACACATACTAGGTCCAGGCATAAACTAACCGCCTGCTTCACCAGAATCCCATCCAAGGAAACTCCCATAAAATCCTGACAAATATCCAGATTTATATGACACAGCCACTGAGGCTTGTGCACTTACTGATGATGACAGTGGCCAGGGTTCAAACCCCAGCAGAGGCAGAAGTATTGTCTAGTTGGTGTAGCTCTGGAGATGGCCAAGCCTGATAACAGGAATGTTCTGAGAATTGTCCCTGCACATATACGAGGGAAAGTCAATAGGTAAGTCACAAATGGCTGTAGAAAAATAACTAAATATGATAACAACTTGAAACCAGTTTATTTTTATACATACATTGTCCATAATTTCCACCAATATTGATGCACATACCCCATCATTTTATCAGTCCTCCCAAACCGGCTGCATAGAACTGTGTGCTCTGTTTTCTAAACCACGTTTTCACTTCACATTCAACTTCGGCATCATTCGCGAAATGTCTCCCGCAAAGGTGGGTTTTCAGTGGACCAAATAGGTGGAAATCGCTAGGGGCTAAGTCGGGGCTGTAAGGTGGATGTTCCAGAACTTCCCATCTTAGTTGGTTAATTTTCTCCTGAGTTAATCGAGCCGTATGTCGTCTGGCATTGTCATGAAGAAGCAACACTAATCTAGTCAGCAGTCCTGGAAATGTCAATCGATCATGCATTATGCTGTATGCTGAACCATGTGAGCACCCTATTGCAGATGCTACATAGTCTATCATTACTCACCTGTCACCTCTAATTATCTCCTCCGCCCACTGCACGGATGCTTCTGTTGCAATCTCAACAGGATGACTAAATCAGAATTCATCAACAATTTTAGAGTGTCTTTGAGAAAATTTTTCTACCCAGCTATGCACTGCTTTACGGGATAAACATTTATCAGCATAAACAGGAAGCATTTCCTTATTAATGTCCTTTGCAGGCAGTCCTTTTGCCCACAAAAAAAAAATCCCAACAGCATGTCACCATTTTGTTTATGCACTGCGCATGAGCATGAAACACTTAGCGCCACCTGACAAACGGGAATATAAAGTTCGATGTTGCTGTCACCTAATGACACCTGTAGAAAACAAACTACATTTATCTGCCATCCCAAAGAACTGTGTGACTTACTTATTGACTCACCCTCGTACTTGCATGACACCAGACAACACACATAGTATACACAATTAAATACACATCCATGACCACAGCCACACACTCACAATGCTGACCAAACAAGTAGTGAGAACTCTTCTTCTGCCCTGTACTCCCTACTAGGACATAGGCCCTCAACCAAGTCATCAACTCGTTCTATCTGTGGCCCTCTCCTGCATGTTCTCCCAATGTTATTCATCTCGGTTTCTAATTCCCTTCTTTGAATTCCTGTAGCTATTCCTCTATATAATTAGCCATGTGGGTTCTGAAGAGAGGACCCTCTAGCTATGCTAGTATTTAGTTTTCTCAATGCGTGGTTTATCCGGTGCCTTTTCTTCACCTCTTGAGGTATGAGGATGGCTCTGCTGCGATCACTGCAACTTGCAAGTGGCTAACTGGTACTTGAGTCCCTAAGGCAATTATAATGTCTGAATCTCAGACCGCATTAAGTTAGTTCAGAAATGTGGCATAAGTGATTACCAAGCTTAGATAACTCTCTCTTGCAGGGACTTAATGGATGTACTGTCCGAGACTTGCTGGTGAGCGAGATAACGAGTGAGCAAATCAACTGAAGATGACATAGTAATGGATGATACAACATATTCAAGGATGCCAGAATTAGGAGTTAAGTGTACATCCCATAGGAAGGGAGGCATGCCTGGACAAAATTGATGAGTTTACAACCAGTATGTGGCCCGGGAAGGTTAACCCCATCAACAAATGCCCACAGAAGTCAGATCTGTCGGCCTAACGGTGCACGAACGCAGCTCTGCTGTAAACAGGCACAACGCAATCACGTCTGGAAAAAAAAATAACTCCGGATGAATGCAGAAGAAGAAGACAATCAGTGTGTCAAGGGACTGATCAGCATCTAAATCTGGATAAATCTGCTGTTGGACACCAAGCAGCTATGAGTTTGCCAAGAATATAATGATATTAATTTACCAGCGGCACACTAGGAAATTAAACCACTTCCACACAGTCTGCCTTAGGAAGCTACTGAAAATAAAATGGCAGGACAAAATCCCAGACACTTAAGTCCTAGAAAGAGCGTCCATGCCCAGCATCCTCACTCTACTAATGAAGAATCAGATTCACTAGGCTGGTCACTTAACTTGCATGCCAGATCACAGGCTCCCTAAACAAATTTTTTACGGCGAGTTGTGTTGTGGTAAGCGCTCCCAAGGCGGCCAGAGGAAACACTTTAAAGACACTCTGAATATATCACTCAAAGCTTTTGGAATTTATCAAGACACATGGGAGACTGCTGCCAAAGACCGAAATTCGTGACATACATCATTACACAAAGGTGCAGTCACTTGTGAAGCAACCAGGACTGCAAGAGCTGGACAGAAAAACTACTGCAGGAGATCCTCCTACTGGAACGTCAAGCATTCTTTGCCCACATTGTCAAAGATCATTTTGAGCCAGAATAGGTCTTGCCAGCCATCTTAGAAATCACAGCTCAAAACTTTCAAACTGGATGAAATGAATGGTCATCATCATTGTTGATGGACAAATACCACCATGGTATAAATTAATCAATCAATCCCCTGAGAGCTTTTAGACTGAGTTACGACCACCCAGCAAGTGTCAATATGCATTCATTTTACTAAAATAAGTAATTATATAGTAATATAAGAGCTTTTTTGCAAAACTAAAAAGGAAAATATGCTGATACAACAACTGCAAATTGTTGAGCCCATACTGATTATAAGGCTCAGGGTCAGAGCTTGTAAAGCTGTACCTGAATTCAGCACTGACTGTACTAGCAGTTTTCAAACAAATCAATTATATTAATATAAATATAACAGCAGTTTCCATTCATTCTATGTTTTCAGCATTTATAATTTTAAAAAGCTATGAACGATAATTACAGAAATGTCCAGTCTGAAATACAAAATATCTCCTGCTCATCCACTGTCCTACAACTTGAAGGAATAACAAACACGTCCACATAAACAACCGTGCTTTTACAAAGCCACAGAAAGAATGAGAAACAAAACAACTAGTTCAGCCGGCTGTGAAAACAACAACAAGCAGGGCTGACTGTGTGATCAGATGGTATCAATCATGGAAATCTTGCAGACGTCGCAACAAGCAGCCAGCACAACCACAACTTATCCTTTAACGTATCGCCATTGACAGAATCACAAATAAACGTGTTTGTATACCTTGCGATGTGGGATTGTCCTGTGTTGTAAAGAAACTGCAAGAAGACGGACATTGAACGCGTTTAAAGTGTCGGTCGGTGTGTTTTCCAGTGAACGGTTTATGATAAACAACAAGATGCCGAGACTTGACGTCAAGTACTTGCAGCGACACCCGCCATGGCAGGGGCGACAAGCCACCGATCGATTTGTCGTCTGCTCGCCTCCGTTCCTGGTCTCTATATATTTCTTCTTCATCTCCGCTTCTGGTCTCGGACTCTCTATATTTCTTCTTAATCTCCACTTCTCGTCTCTATATATTTCTTCTTCATCTCCGCTTCTGGTCTCTCTAGATTTCTTTTTCATCTCCGCTTCTGGTCTCTCTATATTTCTTCTTCACCCCCGCTTCTGGTCTCGGACTCTCTATATTTCTTCTCCACCCCAGCTTCTGGTCGCTCTATATTTCTTCTTCATCTCTGCTCCTGCTCTCTGAACTCTCTCTATATTTCTTCTTCATCTCCGCTTCTGGTCTCTCTTACTTTTTCTTCATCTCCGCTTCTGGTCTCGGACTCTCTATATTTTATTTCTTCTTCATCTCCACTTCTGGTCTCTCTATATTTCTTCTTCATCCCCGCTCCTGCTCTCTCTCTCTCTCTCTCTCTCTCTCTCTCTCTCTCTATATATATATATATATATATATATATATATATATATATATATATATATATATATATATATATATATATATATATATATATAATATTTCTTCTTTATCTCCACTCCTGGTCTCTCAATATTTCTTCTTCATCTCCGCTCCTGGTCTCTCTATATTTCTTCTTCATCTCCGCTCCTGGTCTCTCTATATTTCTTCTTCATCTCCGCTCCTGGTCTCTCTATATTTCTTCTTCATCTCCGCGTCTGGTCTCTCTATATGTTTTCTTCATCTCCGCTCCGGGTCTCTATATATTTTTTCTTCATCTACTCCCCTGGTCTCTCTATACTTCTTCATCACCATTCCTCTCTCTCTCTCTCTCTCTCTCTCTCTCTCTCTCTCTCGCTCTCTCTCTCTCTCTCTCTCTCTCTCTCTCTCTCTCTCTCTCTCTCTCTCTCTCTCTCTCTCTCTCTACGATATTCTCAAAATTCTTTTCTGTCCACGATATTCTCAACATTACTTCTCTGCCCAAGACATTCACAATAATCTTCTCAACCAACGACATTCTCAACAAATCTTCTCTGTCCACGACATTCTCAACGATCTTCTCTGTCCACGACATTCTCAAAAATCTTCTTTCTCCACGACATTCTCAACAATCTTCTTCTGTCCACGATTCTCAAAATTCTTCTCTGTCCACGATTCTCAAAATTCTTCTTTGTCCACGATTCTCAAAATTCTTCTCTGTCCACGATTCTCAAAATTCTTCTCTGTCCACGATTCTCAAAGTTCTTCTCTGTCCAAGACGTTCTCAATGATCTTTTCTGTCCACGACATTCTCAACAACCTTCTTTGTCCACGGTTCTCAAAATACTTTTCTGTCCACGATTCTCAAAAATCGTCTCTGTCCACGATTCTCAAAATTCTACTTTATCAACGATTCTCAGCATTCTTCTCTGTACACGACATTATCAACAATCTTCTCTGTCCACGACATTCTCAACAATCTTCTTTGTCCATGATTTTCTCAACAATCTCCTCTGTCCACGACATTCTCAACAATCCCCTCTGTCCACGACATTCTCAACAATCCCCTCTGTCCACGACATTCTCAACAATCCCCTCTGTCCACGACATTCTCAACAATCCCCTCTGTCCACGATATTCTCATCATGCTTCTCTGTGCACTACATTCTCAACATTCTTCTCTGTCCACAACATTCTCAACAATCTTCTCTGTCCACAACATTCTCAACAATCTTCTTTGTCCACGATTCTCAAAATACTTCTCTGTCCACGATTCTCAAAATTCTACGTTGTCAACGATTCTCAGCATTGTTCTCTGTCTATGGCATTCTCAACAATCTTCTCTGTCCACGGCATTCTCAACAATCTTCTCTGTCCACGGCATTCTCAACAATCTTCTCTGTCCACGGCATTCTCAACAATCTTCTCTGTCCACGGCATTCTCAACAATCTTCTCTGTCCACGACATTCTCAACAATCTTCTTTGTCCACGATTCTCAAAAGTCTTCTCTGTCCACGATTCTCAAAATTTTACGTTGTCAACGATTCTCAGCATTCTTCTCTGTCCTCGATATTCTCAACAATCTTCTCTGTCCATGATATTCTCAACAATCTTCTTTGTCCACGATATTCTCAACAATCTTCTCTGTCCACGACATTCTCAATAATCTTCTCTGTCCACGACATTCTCAACAATCTCCTCTCTCCACGATTCTCAAAGTTCGTCTCTGTCCACGACATTAACAACAATCTTCCTTGTCCATGGTTTTCTCAACAATCATCTCTGTCCACGACATTCTCAGCAATCTTCTCTCTCCACGATTCTCAAAATTCGTCTCTGTCCACGATATTCTCAACAATCTTCTCTGTCCACGATATTCTCAACATTCTTCTCTGTCCACGATATTCTCAACATTCTTCTCTGTCCACGATATTCTCAACATTCTTCTCTGTCCACGATATTCTCAACATTCTTCTCTGTCCACGATATTCTCAACATTCTTCTCTGTCCACGATATTCTCAACATTCTTCTCTGTCCACGATATTCTCAACATTCTTCTCTGTCCACGATATTCTCAACATTCTTCTCTGTCACGATATTCTCAACATTCTTCTCTGTCCACGATATTCTCAACATTCTTCTCTGTCCACGATATTCTCAACATTCTTCTCTGTCCACGATATTCTCACCATTCTTCTCTGTCCACGATATTCTCACCATTCTTCTCTGTCCACGATATTCTCAACATTCTTCTCTGTCCACGATATTCTCAACATTCTTCTCTGTCCACGATATTCTCAACATTCTTCTCTGTCCACGATATTCTCAACATTCTTCTCTGTCCACGATATTCTCAACATTCTTCTCTGTCCACGATATTCTCAACATTCTTCTCTGTCCACGATATTCTCAACATTCTTCTCTGTCCACGATATTCTCAACATTCTTCTCTGTCCACGATATTCTCAACATTCTTCTCTGTCCACGATATTCTCAACATTCTTCTCTGTCCACTGTATTCTCAACATTCTTCTCTGTCCACGATATTCTCAACATTCTTCTCTGTCCATGATATTCTCAACATTCTTCTCTGTCCACGATATTCTCAACATTCTTCTCTGTCCACGATATTCTCAACATTCTTCTCTGTCCACGATATTCTCAACATTCTTCTCTGTCCACGATATTCTCAACATTCTTCTCTGTCCACGATATTCTCAACATTCTTCTCTGTCCACGATATTCTCAACATTCTTCTCTGTCCACGATATTCTCAACATTCTTCTCTGTCCACGATATTCTCAACATTCTTCTCTGTCCACGATATTCTCAACATTCTTCTCTGTCCACGATATTCTCAACATTCTTCTCTGTCCACGATATTCTCAACATTCTTCTCTGTCCACAATATTCTCAACATTCTTCTCTGTCCACGATATTCTCAACATTCTTCTCTGTCCACGATATTCTCAACATTCTTCTCTGTCCACGATATTCTCAACATTCTTCTCTGTCCACGAATATTCTCAACATTCTTCTCTGTCCAGGAAATTCTCAACATTCTTCTCTGTCCAGGATATTCTCAACATTCTTCTCTGTCCAGGATATTCTCAACATTCTTCTCTGTCCACAGATATTCTCAACATTCTTCTCTGTCCACGATATTCTCAACATTCTTCTCTGTCCACGATATTCTCAACATTCTTCTCTGTCCACGACATTCTCAACATTCTTCTCTGTCCACGAATATTCTCAACATTCTTCTCTGTCCACGATATTCTCAACATTCTTCTCTGTCCACGATATTCTCAACATTCTTCTCTGTCCACGATATTCTCAACATTCTTCTCTGTCCACGATATTCTCAACATTCTTCTCTGTCCACGATATTCTCAACATTCTTCTCTGTCCACGATATTCTCAACATTCTTCTCTGTCCACGATATTCTCAACATTCTTCTCTGTCCACGATATTCTCAACATTCTTCTCTGTCCACGATATTCTCAACATTCTTCTCTGTCCACGATATTCTCAACATTCTTCTCTGTCCACGATATTCTCAACATTCTTCTCTGTCCACGATATTCTCAACATTCTTCTCTGTCCACGATATTCTCAACATTCTTCTCTGTCCACGATATTCTCAACATTCTTCTCTGTCCACGATATTCTCAACATTCTTCTCTGTCCACGATATTCTCAACATTCTTCTCTGTCCACGATATTCTCAACATTCTTCTCTGTCCACGATATTCTCAACATTCTTCTCTGTCCACGATATTCTCAACATTCTTCTCTGTCCACGATATTCTCAACATTCTTCTCTGTCCACAATATTCCTAACATTCTTCTCTGTCCACAATATTCCTAACATTCTTCTCTGTCCACGAATATTCCTAACATTCTTCTCTGTCCACAATATTCCTAACATTCTTCTCTGTCCACAATATTCCTAACATTCTTCTCTGTCCACGATATTCCTAACATTCTTCTCTGTCCACAATATTCCTAACATTCTTCTCTGTCCACAATATTCCTAACATTCTTCTCTGTCCACAATATTCCTAACATTCTTCTCTGTCCACGATATTCCTAACATTCTTCTCTGTCCACGATATTCCTAACATTCTTCTCTGTCCACGATATTCCTAACATTCTTCTCTGTCCACGATATTCCTAACATTCTTCTCTGTCCACAATATTCCTAACATTCTTCTCTGTCCAAGATATTCCTAACATTCTTCTCTGTCCACGAATATTCCTAACATTCTTCTCTGTCCACAATATTCCTAACATTCTTCTCTGTCCACAATATTCCTAACATTCTTCTCTGTCCACGATATTCTCAACATTCTTCTCTGTCCACGATATTCTCAACATTCGTCTCTGTCCATGATATTCTCAGCATTCTTCTCTGTCCATGATATTCTCAACATTCTTCTCTGTCCACGTTATTCTCAACATTCTTCTCTGTCCATGATATTCTCAACATTCTTCTCTGTCCATGATATTCTCAACATTCTTCTCTGTCCATGATATTCTCAACATTCTTCTCTGTCCACGATATTCTCAACATTCTTCTCTGTCCACGATATTCTCAACATTCTTCTCTGTCCATGATATTCTCAACATTCTTCTCTGTCCACAATATTCTCAACATTCTTCTCTGTCCATGATATTCTCAACATTCTTCTCTGTCCACAATATTCTCAACATTCTTCTCTGTCCACGATATTCTCAACATTCTTCTCTGTCCATGATATTCTCAACATTCTTCTCTGTCCATGATATTCTCAACATTCTTCTCTGTCCACAATATTCTCAACATTCTTCTCTGTCCATGATATACTCAACATTCTTCTCTGCCCACAATATTCTCAACATTCTTCTCTGTCCATGATATACTCAACATTCTTCTCTGTCCACAATATTCTCAACATTCTTCTCTGTCCATGATATTCTCAACATTCTTCTCTGTCCACGATATTCTCAACATTCTTCTCTGTCCATGATATTCTCAACATTCTTCTCTGTCCACTATATTCTCAACATTCTTCTCTGTCCCACGATATTCTCAACATTCTTCTCTGTCCACAATATTCTCAACATTCTTCTCTGTCCACGATATTCTCAACATTCTTCTCTGTCCACGATATTCTCAACATTCTTCTCTGTCCACGATATTCTCAACATTCTTCTCTGTCCATGATATTCTCAACATTCTTCTCTGTCCATGATATTCTCAACATTCTTCTCTGTCCACGATATTCTCAACATTCTTCTCTGTCCACGATATTCTCAACATTCTTCTCTGTCCACGATATTCTCAACATTCTTCTCTGTCCATGATATTCTCAACATTCTTCTCTGTCCACGATATTCTCAACATTCTTCTCTGTCCATGATATTCTCAACATTCTTCTCTGTCCATGATATTCTCAACATTCTTCTCTGTCCATGACATTCTCAACATTCTTTTCAGTCCACGATGAACCAAGCGCTGTGATATCGGTTCTTAACTCAGCTCAACTCAACTCAACTCAACTAAACTCAACTCACGAGGAGAAATAAACTCGAAAACTTAGTAAAAAGTGAAAAAATTGATGGGAAAAGACTTTCAAAAGACTAAGGTGAACGGACTGGTCATATGGCATAATCGGAAGAAGAACACAACCTGATCCAAGAATTTCGTGTTCGTGCGAGATGGCGAACCGTAATCACTCACGCTAAACGGCACGGCACATGCTGATGACTATTTATACGAAACTAAACAACAGTCAGCAGTGTATTGTTCATCAGTTGCCATGGTTACAAGCTGAAACACAATGGCTTTCACGTTGATCTCTGCCAAGTACCCGCCCAATATTGACTTGACCAAAACTCCCCTTGCTTATGGGAGGCGGGCCATACCGCGGCTAGTAAGACGTTTCTTTGCAGTACATCTTGTTTATTGATTGAAACATAGGTCATCGATATTATCACCTGCCTTGCTCAATGCCTGATCTCTGCTCTTCGTGTTTTTGTTCTGGGTCAACTGAATTGAGACAATTGACAATTTTGTTATTGATAATATTATTATTAATATCACTGGATATTCCTTCAAAAACATAGGTAGGCCTACTGTGTTAGTAGCAACCTGGCAGACAAATCTCCGTATTCTTCCCCTAAAATGCCGTATTCTTCCTCTAAAACGCCTCCTTGGAAAATAAGATATTTAAATATGTATGAGTGTAATTAGAATTACCGGTCTCCCTGGCCTAGGTGTTAGCGACGTTCTCCGTAATCCCGTTTATCCACGTGAGCAAAAGCAGCTGCGCGAGAATCGGTAAGGGTTCTCGCCGCGCCCGTTACTTACGGGATATGTGAGCCGGCCGCGCAGAAAGCAATGGCAAGCTACTGAGTTTAATCTTGCCAAGAAATCAACAACAGCGGTAAAATGCTGGAGTTGACAGCGATGTCCTGTAATAGGATATGCGGAAAAAAAGTTAGAATGAGACAAAACAGCTTTCTTTGGTCATGTGATGAGAAGAGAGGCATTGGAGAACATCGTGACAACTGGAAAGATCGAGGTGGGAGAGGCAGAGGCAGACCAAGAGAAATGATGGATGGATTGAGATGGTGGCATGGAGGAATATAATATCATCAACAGAGTTGATCCAGAACACCAAAGACCGAGATCTGTGGAGAGACATCAACGCCCACGTCAGCTGGCAAGGCACGTGATGATGATGGTGATGATGATGGTGATGATGATGGTGATGATGATGGTGAATAGAGAACTATTGGTCTAAGAAGAAATCCATTGATCTAGTAAGGGATTGATCGGTCGAAATTGTCATTCTTTGGGATTATATTCATAGTGTTGAAGAACAGATACATCATCACAGCAGAGAGAGAATAGTGCTGCAGGGAGTGACCGGAGGATCTGGCCGACACTCAGGACTCCGAGGAGAGACCAGACAGACACACAATCACACTACACTTGTTGAGTATTGGGACTCTTCTCTGGTTGATGCAAATGAGGACGCCGGACGTATAGTTATAGGAATGCCTCAAGTTCTGTGATGTCGAATTTTCACTCAACTCAACGTATAAGGCATTCGTTGATGAAGTAAATTAATAGTAATATGATATAAAATATCATACAATTCTTTTGTCACTGACATCTACTGCCTATAGTAAATGCCTTGCAGTGTAGGGCGGGGGGGGGGGGAAGGAATTAAGGCCGCCTGACTAATGCAGTCGCAGCGAACTATGCACGTTAGGATTGTCTTTTTTGCCCCCGAGAGAAAAAAGTCCACACATTACCGAGGATTCGAACCCGGGTCTCCAGATAGAGAACACGGCGTTCTTAGGCACTCGGCCAGTCGCTCCTCTAATTATTTTGTAAAAGAAATACATTCAAAATAATGTATTCCCTTAGTTAATTTAAACACAAAAGTCGCACAAAATATGGTGATGACATTTTCTTGTGTGGCATATTTCGCTGCATCTCGTCAGATGCATACTGTACTGCAGAGTTGTAGATCATATAAAGTGAATAAATGAATAATACATAAGCTGAACAAAATGTAAAACACAGTCTCGGGTATTGTTCGATTGTGGAAAATCTGTTACCCGCACGGTAATTTCAATTTTAAAACGAACACTTTTTGTTTAAAAAAAAAAATACTGGCAGGAACCACTTAATTGTTAAGCGCTCACAAGAAAGAAATGCACTAATCTAACGTTGAATTATTAGGTTCAATGAATGGATAGTACGTGTGTTGTGTATGTGCACAATTGTCTTATTTCTTCTGCTAGTGTTTTGTCTTTCTTTGGTCATGTGATGAGAAGAGAGACATTGGAGAACATCGTGGCGACTGGAAAGATCAAGGGGAAGAGAGACAGAGGCCGACCAACATATAAATATATGATGCTGAATGGATTGAGACGGTGGCATGGAGGAATATCATTAGCAGAGTTGACACATAACACCAAGGACCGAGATCTGTGGAGAGACATGAACGCCTACGCCAGCCGGCAGGGCACTTGATGATGATGATGATGATGATGATGATGATGATGATGATGATGATGATGATGATGATGATGATGATGATGATGATGATGATGATGATAATGATGATGATGATGATGATGATGATGATGATGATGATGATGATGATGATGATGATGATGATGATGATGATGATGACGATGATGATGAGTGCTTTGTAAAACAATCTTTTTAACTGGAGAGGTTGAGTAAGTTGAAGTAAAGCACCATACGCAGTTTAGTCGCTTTTGGGCGCATGATGCCAGGTCTATAGTTTTATAGCACACTCAGCACTCGTACTGTGATGTGGCCAACGTAAGACCGGACGCTTTCATTTCCCCAAGATATTTGCTGGCACTCAGTTTAAATTGACCTGTGAGCACAAATACATTTTACAAATTTGCTTCGATACGGGTTTAAACCCATAACCACTGGACTAGCAGTTAAGAGTCTAGCCATTTGATGCCGCAGAAGACGTACGAAGGCGAGTCAATAAGTAAGTCACACAGTTCTGTGGGATGGCAGGTAAATGTAGTTGGTGTTTTCTACAGGTGTCATTAGGTGGCAGCAACATCGAACTTTATATTCCCGTTCGTCAGATAGCGCTAAGTGTCTCATGCGCGTGCGCAGCGCGTAAACAAAATAGCGACTGTACTTACGGTGTACAACCAAAGCGCAACGTGCTGTTGTGCGTTTTTTGTGTGCTTGCAAAGGACATTCATAAGGGAATGTTTCCTGTTTATACTGGGGACGAATCATGGGTGCATCACTACCAGCCCGAATCAAAGCGTGCTTCAATGCAATGGAACCATCCTTCATCATCATCATCATCATCATCATCATCATCATCATCATCATCATCATCATCATCATCATCATCATCATCATCATCATCATATTCCACTTCTGCCGTCAAGCGTTGTGGGGAGGAATAATTTGCGTTCCAGCTTTTCAAAAATTCAAGGTTACGCCATCAGCAGGGAAGGTTATGCTGACCTTGTTCTGGGATTGTCAAGGAGTGTTTTTAACCAATTTCAAGACGAAAGGTGACAATGTGAATTATGAATCGTACTGTGAAGTTCTATCGATGCTTCATGATGCAATTCGAAGAAAACGTCCAGGACTGCTGACTAGAGGAGTGTTGCTTCTTCATGACAATGCCAGACCACAAACGGCTCGATTAACTCATGAGAAAATTAACCAACTAAAGTGGGAAGTTCTGGAACATTCACCTTACAGCCCCGACTTAACCCCTAGCGATTTCCACCTTTTTGGTCCACTGAAAACCCACCTTGGCGGGAGACATTTGGCGAATGACGCCGAAGTTGAATGTGAAGTGAAAACGTGGTTTAGAAAACAGAGCACGCAGTTCTATGCAGCCGGTGTGGGAGGACCGATAAAACGATGAGATAAGTGTAGTGATGTTGGTGGAAATTATGTTGAGAAATAAAGGGACAATGTATATATAAAAATAAACTGGTTTCAAGTTGTTATCATATTTCGTTATTTTTCTACAGCCATTTGTGACTTACCTATTGAGTTCCCTCGTAATTCTGTATGTTCAAGTCTGGTGTTAATTGTTTTGCTTGCTTGCTTGCTTGTGTTCGTTGGCTTGAGCTCCAACGCGAAGTCCTGTATGTCGGATGAAGGCATCCTGTTGTCCAACATCAGTGTGATGTCATACAGGACCTGAGGTTTGCGTGAGTATCCGTTGTCCCATGTCTGACTTATTGGTGTGCAGACTGGTGGTTCCTCGCCGAACAGGCAGACACTCTCCGACTTCGGAGGAGTTAATTGTTTTATTGTTGACTGTGATCTGAAACAGAACAGGGAGCTTCGCGATGACGACCTGCTGGTGAGGCAGAGGGCGCTAATGTCTCTGTGTGACTACCTGCACGACCCCGAGCACATCGCTGAAGCCATCAGCCTGGGTAAGAACATGCCTGGTGATGTGTTGGGGAGGCTGGTGGTGTGTTGGGGAGACTGGTGATGTGTTGGGGAGGCTGGTGGTGTGTTGGGGAGGCTGGTGATGTGTTGGGAAGACTGGTGATGTGTTGGGGAGGCTGGCGGTGTGTTGGGGAGGCTGGTGATGTGTTGGGGAGGCTGGCGATGTGTTGGGGAGGCTGGTGATGTGTTGGGGAGGCTGGTGATGTGTTGGGGAGGCTGGTGGTGTGTTGGGGAGGCTGGTGATTTGTTGGGGAGGCTGGTGATGTGTTGGGGAGGCTGGTGGTGTGTTGGGGAGGCTGGTGAAGTGTTGGGGAGGCTGATGATGTGTTGGGGAGGCTGGTGATGTGTTGGGGAGGCTGGTGATGAGTTAGGGAAGCCGTTTAGTGATGCTTTGGGAAGGCCACTTGGTTATGTATTGGGGAGGCCGTTTGGTGATGTGTTGGAAAGATAGATGGTGTCTTGAGGGGACAGAGGTTGTGATTGGGAGACTGTTTGGTGATGTGCTGTGGAGGCTGTTTGGTGAGGATGTTTAGTGAGGCTGTTTGGTGATATGTTGGGGAGACGGGTGGTGTCTTGAGGGAACAGATGATGTGTTGGGAAGGCCGTTTTGTGATGTTTTGGGGAAACCGTTTGATGATGTGATGAGGAGGCCTTTTAGTGTTTGGTGATTTGTTGAGGAAGCTGTTTGGTGATGTATTGGGGAGGCTGCTTATTGATATGTTGAGTGGATAGATGATGTCTTGATGGGACAGTTGATATGTTGGAGAAGCTGCTTGGCTTTGTTATGGGGAGGCTGGTTGATATGTTGATGAGGCCGTGTGGTGATGTGTTGAGGAGGGTGTTTGGTGATATGTTGGGGAAGCTTTTTGGTGATCTGTTGGGGAAGCTGTTTGGTGATGTGTTGGTGAGGGTGTTTGGAGATGTATTGGAGAGGGTGTTTATTTATGTGTTGGGGAAGCTGTTTGGAGATGCGTTAAGGGGATAGATGATGTGCTGATGGAACAGATGATGTGTTGAGTGTTTGATGATATGTTGAGACGGATTTAGTATTTTTATGATGTGGCGAGTACATTATTTAATTGTGTATTGTATAGACATTTCAATGATGTTTGAGGAGACCATTTGAATATGTGTTGAGAAGGCTAATTGATTTTGTGTTGATGTGTGGGATATAATATTTAATGACGTGATGATAAGAAGGATATGCAATTTGGCGATGCGTTGAGGAGACGGATAAAATGTTGATGATTTGTTGATGAGATCGATGTACTATTTGATGTTGTATTGGGGAGAAGAATATACTATTTTATGGCATATTGAACACACGAACACATACACACACACACACACACACACACACACACACACACACACACACACATATATATATATATATATATATATATATATATATATATATATATATATATATATATAATTTGATGATGTGTTGAGAAGACGAATATACTATTTTGATGATATGTAAAGGAAATTGATATACTAAGAGATGATGTATTTAGTAGACAGATATAGTGCTTCAAAGTATTTTTGAGTTGTTGCACCATACTATACTACGCAATGATATGTTGGAAAGATGGATATGCTATCTGATGATGTGTTGCAAAGATGGATATGATATCTGATGATGTGTTGGAAAGATGGATATGATATCTGATGATGTGTTGGGAAGACGGATATGGTGCCCGAATGTGTATTTAGAAGATGGATGCCATGTCTGATGGTGTGTTGCTGAGAAGGCCGGACTTTTGATGATATTTTGAGGAGACAGATGTAGTATTTGATGTTGTGTTGAGGAGACAGATATACTATTTGATATTGTGTTGTCGAAATTGATAAACTATTTCATGATGTATTGGTAGATGTATATGGTATTGCATGGTGCATATTGAGAAGATGAATGTACATAAACACATTCACATATGCATACACAGAAGCACACACACAAATACACGCACATGCACATTATACACGGAGACCCAGTAAACAGTTTGGCGTGCCTGTCCAGGGATCAGCGACAGTCTGAAGGCCCTCCTGCACGACCCGGACAGCACCGTCAGGCACAAGGCGGTCGAGTGTCTCTGTGTAATGGCAGGTAAGGAGGACGTAATGCTGCATGTCTGTCGCATGGTGTTGTGCTCAACCTAAGGTTGATTCTGTAGGCAATGTTTCGTTCAGTAGTTTGGCATTGTTGCTTTGCTAATATGGCAGCTTCTGCTGCTTGCCTGTTCCAGAAGTACTGGTGTTATCTTTCCTCTGGAGTAAACTAGACAGGCCGAGAGAGAGAGAGAGGGATCATGCTGCATGGGCAACACATGGTCTCTAAACTCAACCCAGGCTTTCTGTTATGGAGCGGTATAACTCCATCTTAAAAACTATCGTCTGTCAAGACGGCCAGGTGCCAGTCAGCTGACATTAGATGCCAGCATCGCTGAAAGGACAAGGGCTCGTACTCTTAAATTTATGTGCGCTGATGGCGTGGTAGTGGGGTTATTCACTAAACCGGATTGGCTGGGTTTGCTCCTCTCTAGTGGGGTCTTGGTGCATGATAAGGCAGACGTAGTCGGTGTATGGGATCGTGTGTATGGTGCAGAAGACAAGATAGACCATCATGGACTGGAGAGAATGGTGCTGCAGGGAGTGACTAGAGGATCTGACCGACACTCAGGGCATCGAGGAAAGTCCAGACGGACACATAATCAGGATACCGCTGATACTATTAGTATTGGAACTATTCGCTGGCTGTTGAAGATGAGGACGAAGCACATATCTATCGGTTCTTGACTTATCTCAACTCAATTCAACTCCCTATACCGGTTAGTTGATGTTATAAATATGTATATGGCCCTTGACACCTCTAGTCTGCACGACAGAATCCCCAAGAGAAACTACTAAGACAAGACACATTGTGAAGGGAGATGATTTGTTCAAGCAGGTTGCGCGGGTAAAGGTAACCCAAAAGCAGATACCGCTTTACAGTATCGTCGTTGCACTTCGGACAAGTCCGTAGGTGCTCAGATACCCCCCCCCCCCCCCAACATAATCATCAATACCAAGCGGTTAGTGCCAGTTCTGTGTTGGTTGACGAGGCCCCTCGTTCTCCCGATGTGCCTCTCAGACTATATGTTGTGATTTGTGTGTGTGTGTTTGTTTGCTGATGAAGGCTAATCGCTGCAACGTCCTGTATGTGTCGTAATTCTGTTATGTAAAGCTGCACTACTTTATGTCATTTTATATTGTTACATTTTCACAGCTTTACCGCAGTTCCACCAAATTTTATTCACATTTCTCTCATGTCTGGCTGTGACAAATCTTACTCTCAAGTCTCTCATTCTGGACAACTATGTGGATTCAGTGACGAGACTACTATCTGTTGGGACGAGATGACAGGGCACTTTGAGCTGCATAACTAGGTGTGACCTATTGCCACCGGGAGAGGCACGAAGAAGAAGAAGTAGTAGAAGAAGATACGATACGCCGTCGTCACATCAACTAGTTATATTATACTCCACAGGACACGTCGTTGGCAGAGACTCGTTTTTGAAGCTGGAATCCATCTACCCCTTGGCTAAAATATTGGACGATCCTGTAGATGCTGCCAGGAAGAATACTCACTTGTGTTTGATGAGGATCTCGCAGACTCCAGTAGGTAAGTTGTGTTTGATGAGGATCTCACAGACTCCAGTAGGTAAGTGGTGCCATGTATGAGGATCTCGCAGACTCCAGTAGGTAAGTTGTGTTTGATGAGGATCTCGCAGACTCCAGTAGGTAAGTTGTGTTTGATGAGGATCTCACAGACTCCAGTAGGTAAGTTGTGTCGTATATGAAGATCTCACAGACTCCAATAGGTAAGTTGTGCCATGTATCCTGGGCCCAGTTTCATTACATGCTGGTGTGGTGGGAAATGATCAAGCGGATAGATTGGCTGGGTCTGCACTGTTTGGTGGTGTATTCGTGCAAGATAAGGCAGAAGTGGACATGGTGTTTGCGTTTATGTGTATAAACATATAAATCGTCGTAGCCTAGAGAAATGGAGTGACCGGAGAATCTAGTCTGACAATCAGTACTCCGGCAAATGTTGAGTAGCTCATAATCAGCAAGTGCCTTGCCGACTGGCCTGGGGAATCATGTCTGTCCACATCTTGTGATCTCTGACGGCATGGACCAGTTCGTGTGTTGCCGCCCTACGGTGCTCTGACACAAGACTGTCGATAATATTCTCTCGCTGTGTTTCTCTATCTCTCTTTCCATAAATATTTACAGCTGTCACAACATTTTCCAGTGTTTATCTTCTCATAATGTTTCCACACAATGATGCCTACTCTCTCTCTCTCTCTCTGTCTCTCTCTCTCTTTCTCCCTCTCACTCTCTCACACCCTCTCTCTCTCTCACACACTCTCTCACACCCTCTCTCTCTCACACACACTCTCACACCCTCTCTCCCTCTCTCCCTCCCTCTCTCCCTCCTCCCTCCCTCCATCTCTCTCTCTATCAGGTATGTGTTCTTGTATCGACTATGCCACACGACTAAGCCTTCGTGATATTTACAACTCTGTCTTTTCCTTGCTCTTTTCCCATCAATTCAGTCAGTTGTCACAAAATTGTATAGTCAGAGAAATGAATCTCTCCCATATCCATCAATATGTCGTACAGTCAGAAACATGTATCTCCCACATCCAACAATAAGCTGTACAGCCAGAAAGAGTTATCTCCCACATCCAACAATAAGCTGTACAGCCAGAAAGAGTTATCTCCCACATCCAACACTCAGTTGTACAGCCAGAAAGATGTATCTTCTACACCCAACAATAAGTTTAGGTTCACTTGCAGGTGCTGAGAGTATTGTACAAGCCCAGTTCGTGGACACGCTGGTCCACAAGCTGCAGACAGAACTGGATGAGATTAAGGTAGGCTGTCATCTGTGACTACTGTTTCATGATGTCATCTGTGACTACTGTTTCATGATGTCATCTGTGACTACTGTTTCATGATGTCATCTGTGACTACTGTTTCATGATGTCATCTGTGACTACTGTTTCATGATGTCATCTGTGATTAATGTTTCATGATATCATCTATGATTACAGTTTCATGATGTCACCTGTGATTACTGTTTCATGATGTCATCTATGATTAATGTTTCATGATGTCATCTGTGATTACTGTTTCATGATGTCATCTGTGATTACAGTTTCTTGATGTCATCTGTAATTACTGTTTCCCTAACTCGCCCAGGGGTAGACAACCTCTCTGCTGTGTTGTGCCAAAGTAATCTTACAAAGTGTAGGTCAGCATGGCCTTATAGATAAGAACTACGTTCTTGAACATCCGGTGTGCTGATACCAAGGTAAGGGGTTCAACCCCTACATCCGGACAGTTGGACTAAAATGTTGACTTCTCTTCCTTCACTTGGGGACGTAAATTACAAGTACCCCTGAAGTCGGAGTGGGTTCGCCTGATGGCGAGGGACACTGGTAATAGGGAAAGCTAATCCACACGCAAAATTCAGTCCAATGCTACTAGAAGTAGTGTGTATGGACTACGCTTGTCTTTAGGAACTATTCCTGCTCTTTCTAAAGTGCAGCCACTGATGAGACGAATGCACTCTGTTTCTGAAACATGGTTGGGTTTATGAGTCTGTTTAACCAATTTCATTACACACTGTCTAACCATGTGATAAGTTACACACTGTCTAACCATGTGATAAGTTACACATTGTCAAACCACGTGAGCGCAAAAACAAAACATCTGGCAAAGTCACTCGGTGTCACCGTATCACATAATAATAACACCAACTATTGTACTACGGTTTACAGAGTTTACTGGGACATTGAATATGCGATGACCGAGAGAACCGTACATTTGGTGGTGGGGTGGTAGATAGAGAAAAGAAGGATTTTGCAGGAAATAGAACTTCTTCAGAGTCAATACTTGTTTCTACGCACACTCTCAGTTGACATCAGGGCGCAAATTCATAACTCCAGAGTCTAAAAACTTCTATTGTAAGGGACGTACACAAATTCAAAAACTGGAACGTGCCGTGACAACCGGAAAGATTTGCAGAAAGAGAGTTAGAGGAAGACAACGTGAGAAGATTCTTGACAGTCTTGAGTCATAGCACGGAAGGAAGTTAACACACGAATTAATTCATTCTGTCGGATATAGCAATTTGTGGAGAGACATGATCTCCCCCGCCAGCCGGCAAGGCACTGGATGGTGATTATCATGACACAAAGTAGACCGCCTCTGTGGTTTAGGTGTTACGGACGCAATTCGTAATCCCACATACCGCGTTCCAAACACAGCTGTGGGGGATTTGACAGCAGACTTCCTTGAGCAGGTTTTCATTCAGTGGGATGAGTACTGATCGTTCAGAAAGCAATGGCAAACTACTGAATTTAACTTAGCAAGAAATCAGAAACAGACCAACATTTATGGGGTTAACTGCGAAGTCCGTTTAAAGGATATGTAACTAACACAAAGTATTATATTTTAGAAGAATTCTGCTCCTCTATTTACAAATTAAATTTGTTTCAATGAGATCATACATTGTATGTCAATTCACTCAGCGTGCTATCGAAAATTGTTCCACGGGCCACGGTTAGCACGCATGCCATAGCTTGCCCACGCTTGACCTACGCTTTAATACCTGTCTACCTGTATTATGTTAACTTCTTTTAATCCAAATATTTATTTGTGTAAAGAAAACTTCACGGGAGAGAAAGAGTTAAGTAAAATGTGGATGGATCAATGGTCTCATATTGAATTGCCTGGTAGAGAAAAGGTTGACTTGGGAGAGAAAGTGTTAAGTAAACTATGGATGAATCAATGGACCCATAATAAGTTGCTTGGGGGAGAAAGAGCTAATCTATGAGAGAAAGAGTTAATCTGGGAGAGAAAGAGTTAATTTAGGAGAGAAAGGTTTAAGTAAAGTATGGGTGAATGAGAGAAAACATAGTGAGTTGCTTGGGAGAGAAAGAGTTAATCTGAGAGAGAAAGAGTTAATCTGGGAGAGAAAGAGTTAATCTGGAGAAAGAAAGAGTTAATCTGGGAGAGAAAGTGTTAATATGGGAGAGATAGAGCTAATCTGGGAGAGAAAGAGTTAATCTGGGAGAGAAAGGGTTAGGTAAAGTGTGGATGAATGAAAGAACACAGTGAGTTGCTTGAGAGATAAAGAGTTAATCTGGGAGAGAAAGAGTTAATCTGGAGAGAAAGGGTTAAGTAAAGTATGGATGAATGAAAGAACACATAGTGAGTTGCTGGGAGAGAAAGCGTTAATCTGGGAGAGAAAGAGTTAATCTGGGACAGAAAGGGTTAAGTAAAGTATGAATGAATCAATGGACTCATGATAAATTGCTTGGGAGAGGGAAAATAATAGTTAAGTAAAGTATGAGTTAAACTAAATTGAACCAAACGGTGAGGGAAAGACGATTGCGCTGGATAGGACACATGCTGAGAAAACCTGAGGACAATATAACTAGACACTCTCTTGTCTGGAACCCACAAGATAGGACACACGCTGAGAAAACCTGAGGATAATATAACTAGACACTCTGTTGTCTGGAACCCTCAAGATAGGACACACACTGAGAGAACCTGAGGACAATATAACTAGACACTCTCTTGTCTGGAACCCTCAAGATAGGACACACACTGAGAAAACCTGAAGACAATATAACTAGACACTCTGTTGTCTGGAACCCACAAGATAGGACACACAATGAGACCACCTGAGGACAATATAGTTAGACACTCTCTTGTCTGGAACCCACAAGATAGGACACACACTGAGAAAACCCGAGGACAATATAACTAGACACTCTCTTGTCTGGAACCCACAAGATAGGACACACACTGAGACAATATAACTAGACACTCTCTTGTCTGGAACCCACAAGGTAAACGAAATATCAGGAGACCTAAAATAACACCAAGAAGAGAATGACAGACAGAGATGTATAATATGAGGATGAAAAGGAGGGGCTGGGGGGCAGGAGATGACAAAAGACAGGAAGGCTTGGTGTAGTTTGTTGAAGGCCTACTCCCCAATGGGGGAATAACGGGCAGCAGAAATACCAGTATGGATTGACCATTGAATAATAACAACAGTATAAATTAACTATTGAACAATGAAACCAGTATGGATTAACCACTGAACAATAAAACCAGTATGGATTAACCTTTAAACGATAAAAACGTAATGGATTAACTATCGGATAATATGAATTTTTCTTTATATTCCATATCGGATAATAAAAGCAATATGGATTAACCATTGAATAATAAAAACAGTAATGACTAACCAGAATCAGGTGTAACTATTCGTCCATGAACTGTGTCCAATCTGGTACGTCTGCAGGAGATCATCCTGGACACCCTTCACTACTGTATGACCATCGACACCGTGGCAGCGCTGGAGGCGGGCGCCATGGAGGCATTTACCACCCTGCTCAAACATCACCTGGCAGTGGTCAGGGCCAAGGCTGCACGAGACATCATGGACCTCAGGTCAGGTACCTTCAGAAGGGCAGGGCGGAGGGTCATTTGCGTATTTTATTTTACTTTGGTATGTTCGTTCTGAAATCTGGCTGAAGATCGGCAAATGAGAATAGTTTGCTTTTGGCCCAACGAGCAAGTTCTACAAGAAGCAAATTAAAACCGTAAAATGATTAGAGAAATTAGACGAAGATTGACAATATATTTTGGACACGTTAAGAGAAGAAATAAATTGGAGGACTTGGTGACAACTGGCAAGATTGAGGGAAAAAGAACAAAGGGAAGGAAAAGAAGGGAAATATCTAGATGGTTTGGCCACATGGCATAATAGAGAAAAAACATAGAGTTGACCCACGACTCTGGTGATCGTGTGGCATGATGAAACATGACCGCCCACGCTTAACGGCATGGCACGTGATGATGATAAGACCACAGGGCCACCGCGTAGACCACAGAGCCAATGGATAGACCACAGAGCCAATGGATAGACCATAGAATCATAATAATCAGAAAAATATGAATTCTGCCGCTGTTGGGTATGGAACTCAAACCATCAGAATGGCAACTGGGTCATTTATTCACTATAGCACCACGGCTTCAATGTAGAAGAGGAAAGACTAAACTAGAACATAGAGTCGAATCTTTCAAGTGTGCCATCTGATATGTTACATACTGTCTAGCCATGTGATATATTACATACTGCCTAACCATGTGATATGTTACACATTGTCTAACCATGTGATATGTTAATATTGTCTAACCATGTGATACGTTACATATTGTCTAAACATTTGAAACGTTACATATTGTCTAACCATGGGATATGTTACATATTGTCTAACCATGTGATATGTTAATATTGTCTAACCATGTGATATGTTAATATTGTCTAACCATGTGATATGTTAATATTGTCTAACCATGGGATATGTTACATATTGTCTAACCATGTGATACGTTACATGTTGTCTAACCATGTGATACGTTACATATTGTCTAACCATGTGATACGTTACACATTGTCTAACCATGTGATATGTTAATATTGTCTAACCATGTGATACGTTACATATTGTCTAACCATGGGATATGTTACATATTGTCTAACCATGGGATATGTTACATATTGTCTAACCATGTGATATGTTACATATTGTCTAACCATGTGATATGTTAATATTGTCTAACCATGTGATACGTTACATATTGTCTAACCGTGTGATACTTTACATATTGTCTAACCAAGTGATATGTTACATATTGTCTAACCATGTGATGCGTTACATATTGTCTAACCATGTGATATGTTACATATTGTCTAACCATGTCATATGTTACATATTGTCTAACCATGTGATATGTTACATATTGTCTAACCATGTGATATGTTACATATTGTCTATCCATGTGATATGTTACATACTGTGTTCTGATTAATGTTCTGGTGTAATGTACTATGTGTTGTTGTAGTGTCCTGTTGTAGCGTCCTGTTGTAGTGTCCTGTTGTAGTGTTCTGTTGTAGTGTCCTGTCGACCAGTAAAGATATAACACAACCATGTTCTGTGACCCAGTGTCCCGCTGGCAGGCAAGGACAGGGCTGTGGCTAGTGGGGTCCTACCGCTGCTGAGGGACATGCTGACCGATTCGTCATCAGAGGTCAGGGCCAAGGCCGCCGGCGCCATCATGATGTAAGCACCGCCATGTTGTATTTAGGTCACGTGTTGCCTCTGTATACATACACACCCCCGTCTGTTATGTGACCTTGGGACATCGTGAAAATAGAAACTAGTTTAGCTAATGAAAAATTGATGACAGAGAATAAATAGACTGGTACCTTGCCGTTTTGACACCCGATTGTTTCTAAAATGGAGTTATACCTCTCTATAACATGAAGCCTGGGTTGAACTTAGAGACTTGTGTTGCCCATGCAGCATGATCCCCCTCTCGGCCTGTCTAGTGTACTCCAGAGGAAAGGTAACACCAATACGTCTGGTACAAGACAAGCTGCAGGATCAGCAAAGCAATGCTCCAACTGTCCCGCTTGTCAGAGCTTCGATCCTAGACCAGTTGCCGACCAAGGCTTAGTGTCTGGTCTGCCCTGCCATGACATGTAGTCTTTAGGTTGTATTTCCTCGCACTAAGGCAGTGGTTCTCAACCGGTGGGGAATTCATCCCCCCCCCCCGGGGGGGAATTTTAGGGTTTCCAAGGGGGGGGGGGAATTAAGATCATTTCAAGATCGCGTTAATACAAGAACCGATTACTTGATATTGTTTTTCCCTTCATACTGTACAGTTCTGTACGTCTCACCCTTCTAAAATTCAATTTATAAAGTAAGTAGACCCACAAATCATGTTTTATGTGGACGTCTAGACTTGTTTTAGTATGTGCTATTAAATTTAGCTTCTATTATTACGGATACTGTGTAGGGGCGGGGGCGGGATTTTTAGGTAGGAAATACGAAAGGGGTAAATGACGTTCTGAAAATATGGTGAATAGGGGCACGGGCCAAAAAAGGTTCAGAACCACTGCACTAGGGTAAGGCTTGTACCTTCCTAATTGCGCTCCTTCTCCAGAAGAAGTTGGCATAATGCATGGTGTTGAGTTTCGAAACAGAATAAATTAAACAAATAATGATCCGATTTCTATTGGCGAAACCTGACTGCAAGAGGTGGGATCATACAGCTGGTGAGGCAGCAATTAGGCCAAGATGGAGGAACAGAGAGAGATGTTGAAACGGGAATACACAAGGCAAGGGGAGGTTACACAGCATAAGAATATTTGTGGGTGTCAAAGGAAGTTAAACCTCGTATCAAACAGAATATTTGTGAGTGTCAAAGGAAGTTAAACCTCGTATCAAACATAATAAACGCTAAATCGACGGCTCTCTAGCTAAGAGGTTACTAACTCAGCTCGTAATCCCGCATATAGCGTTCGAAACACAGTTGCGGGCGATTTGGCAGCAGACCGCCATATGTTGTTTTTTTTTCTCTTCAAAATAGTATGAGTGCCGGTCGTCCAGAACGCAATGACACACTATTGAACGAAAACTCACCAAGAACGACTGACGACTAATAAATCACACACTTTCATTAATTTGTGTCTGCACAGAATCATCATCATGTGGCATGCCGATAAGTATTGGACGGTCATGTTTCGCCATCTCACACGATCACCAGAGTCGTGGATCAGCTCAGTGTTCTTGTCTCTTCCACCATGCCATGTGGCCAAAACATCCAGATATTTATCTCTCTGCCTTCCTTTTGTTCTTTTACTCTCAATCTTGCCAGTTGTCACTGTTTTCTAATGTATTTCTTCTCATAAAGTGCCCAAAAGATCTTGATTGTTTGCACAGACAAGAAGAACTAAAATGGGGATCGGGCTGTATCTGTATTTAGAATGGAGTCACTCTCGTGAAGATATGATACACCTTTCTACGGTAATCATATCAAGCACTGCAGTAGGTAATGAAGTTTTTGTAGCATCGATGAAAATCCAGTACACAGACTTGACTCCAGCCCCTGGATTCTAAGATAGTCCAGCAGATGTGCTGGCCGCCTCTACCTGTATTCCTAAACCAAATGCGGCAGTTGTACATTCACACATGCCCTACATTCACCTGCATGTCACGAATGTTTAAAACATTCTCATCCTGATCTTTCGCCGCTAAGAAGAGAGACAATGAGACATAATTGACTCTCTACACCAGCGGTTCTCACCCTTGTTTGGCCCGTGGCCCCCCCCCCCCCCTTTTCACCATATTTTCAGAACGTCATTCCCCCCTTTCGTATTTCCTACCTAAAAATCCCTCCCCCCTACACAGTATACGTAATAATGGAAGCTAAATTTAATAACACATACTAAAACAAGTCTAGACGTCCACATAAAACGTGATTTGTGGGTCTACTTACTTTATAAAATGAATTTTAGAAGGGTGAGATGTACAGAACCGTATAGTATGAAGGGAAAAACAATATCAAGTAATCGGTTCTTGTATTTACGCCATCTTGAAATAATCTTACCCCCCCCCCCCCCCGGAAACCCTAAAATTCCCCCCTGGGGGGGGGGGGATGAATTCCCCACCGGTTGAGAACCACTGCTCTACACTCTCTACACAAGTTGTAAAAGTAACATAATATAGCACTACTGACATGTATGAAGATCTCCACATAATATGTGCCAGTAACACAAGTGTCCCGCTGTTGTCCCAGGATTGCCATCACAACAAAAGGCAAGTACATCGCCATCCACGCCGTGGCGATCCCTCCACTGGTGGATCTTGTGGATGACGTCAACAGCGAGGTTCGGCTGAACGCCATCAAGGTACGCCTGCTGCTATATTCTTTTCTTGCTTAGCATCTTTAGCTTGTCTGTGTCTCTCTCACAAACAGCTTACACATGCTGGGGTTGACTACGACGTCCTGTAAAGGTTATGCAACTAACTTCAACATGTGTATCCACTTATCTTAGTATATGGACAACTGGCGTTTTACTGTGTGATATGTTGAACGATTGTATAATGTTAATTCGGCCTACATTTCATCCGAAATCTGGCTTAGTTATTGTGCATCCGGCGAATTTGATAGCAGGTAATGTCACGAGAAAGGTTGGGGGAGCGTTCGACGCCTGGTGTTGTCGCTTGCCAAAGTGAGGGACAGATTGGCCACATATTTCTCCTTGCCAGCCTGACAACTGGCAAGATTGATGGTAAAAGAACATGGGGAAGGCAGAGAGGTAAATATCTAGATGGCGTGGCCACATGGCACAATCGAGACAAAAACACAGAGCTGATCCACGACTCTGGTGATCGCGTGAGATGGCGAAACATGACCGCCAATTCTTATCGTCATGTCACATAATGATCATGAGACCCCTGAGCCAAAGGATAGATCCAAGAGCCACTGGGAAGACCCCAGAGCCAGAGGGTAGACCCAAGAGCCACTTGGAAGACTCCAGAACCACACTAATCGAAAAAAAGGAATTCTGTTGGGGAATAAACCCAAACCATCAGCGAGGCAAGTCAGCCTTTCAGCCACTATAGCACCATGGCTCCAAGGTAGAAGAGGAAAGACTAAACTAGAACATAGAGACGATTTCTGGGCACGTTATGAGGAGACAGAGAACTTGGTGATAACTGGCAAGATTGAGGGGAAAAGAACAATCGAAAGGCAGAGATGTAAATACATGGATGGCTTGAACACATGGCATGGTCGAGATAAGAACACAAAACTGACCCACGTTTCTGGTGGACGTGTAGGATGGCGAAACATGACCGCGTATGCTTACCGACACGGCACATGAGGATGATGATTATGCACAGTTCAACTGCAGTGAGGACAACGAGTGTTTAAAGTGCTATGTAGAGATGTAGAGCCTGTAGTGTTATATGGATGTGAAACGTGGACGACATGCAGACAAACTGAGAAACATCTAATGGCAGTGGATATGTGGTTTTCTGGGGGAAATACAAAGAGGTACCATGGACAGGCAGAAAAACCAATGAGAAAGTCCTACAAGAAGCAAATGAATATAGCAAATTACTTCGAGAAATGTGATGATGACAGTCAAGAATTCTAAGCACTTTATCAATCAATCATGTGCCATGCTGGAAAGAATGGGCGGTCATGACTCGTCATTTCACTCGATCACCAGAGTCGTGGATCAGCTCAGTGTTCCTGTCTCGACCATGCCATGTGGCCAAGCCATTCAGGTATTTACTTCTCGGTCTTCCCCTTGGTCTGTTCCCTTCGATCTTGCCAGTTGTCACCAAGTTCTCCAATTCATTTCTTCTCATGTGTCCAAAAACTTTTGACTGTCTACGTCTAATGTCTTTAATCAATTTAGGATTTTCATTTGTCTCCTGTAGTACTTGGTCATTGGTTTTTCTGTCTGTCCATGGTATTCTTTGCATTTTCCTCAGAAACCACATTTCTACAGCCATCAGATGTTTTTCAGCTTGACTGCTCATTGTCCAAGTTTCACATCTATACAAAAGAACAGGCTCTATGTCGCACCTCAACACTCTTTGTCTCGTTTCAATTGGCATCTTTTTATTGGTCAGTACGTTATGCATGTTATGCAATCGAATAAATTGGAAAATTTAGTGACAACTGGCAAGATTGAGGAGAAAATAGCACGAGAGACAGATCACTGGTGGCTTGGACATACATCATAATGAGGATAAGAACACAGCCTTGATTCACGATCCCAGTGATCTCAGATCCATCATCGCCCATGCTTATCGACATGGCACGTGATAATGATGATTCATTCATTAAGTAGCATGTCCATTGAAGAACCTCGTTCCCATAACAACCTTCCGGAAAACTTCTGGGTCATAAGCAAGATAGTCCGCATCTAATACACCCACCTGGAGACCATCTGCCACATCCTGCACCCATCTTCTCTTTGGCCTTCCTCTCTTCCTGGGCATATATCCCTCCATTGTGTTCTCTCTAAACTTTCATGACGTTTCAAGTGACCAAAATATTTTAATTTTCATTATTTTATCTTCTGTAGTGCCCAACCTTCTTCAATATTCAGATCTTGTCGTATGGATGCATTTGTTAGGGGTATGCCCTATCAAAGGAGATGTAATATGTCTCCTTTCCTTCCTTTCCTCTGTTAGTCTACGGACACCCTTCAGCAATGTGGAGTACCTGTTTAGCTCCCCCCCCCCCCCTTCCCCCTCTCTCATCCCCAATCAGGGTTAGGGTTACATGAGGTCATGGAAGCAGATGGTGGATGGAATGTGAGAGCAGCCGACAGATTGTTGTTGGTTATGGTTTGCACGCTGCGGCGATAGGCAGATGATCTCATCAGTAGAGACAATGGCTATGGCCACAAACTATTACAGTCACTACCCAGAAGGAAAGCAATGACAAACTACCTTCTGCAAAACTTGCCCAGAAACCTTATCAACGCTAATAATGATACACTGATAAAATCCGAACTTTTGCAACCACATCATCACCTCACTTCCGAATATATAAAATGTAGTTTCATTTTCGTTGATCAAGTTATGCCGTAACGTGATTACCATTGCTCTGTTATCAAGTTTAT